>CAUYQG010077684.1:0-16570 GCA_963574415.1 Tarsius wallacei | reverse complement strand
CGCAGCAGGATTCACAGGTACTAGGAAAATGCAGGGACACAGATGCACTTGGGGACAAAAAGGCATTTTTGAGTCAGTCCCAGTGGAGTGTGGCATCCTGCAGAACAGCAGGATGGAAGCAGAGAGGAAAAGGCACTTCTTGGAGCCAGGATGGCCAGGGTGAGGGACTGCACGGAGGAGTCCCTGGGTGTGTGGCCATTTGCTGAGCTCCCTCCTGCAGGAGTTGGGAGCCACAGGAGAACTCTAAGCAGAGTAGTGGCATGATCAGAGTTTCATTTTAGAAGGACGCAGAGGGCAAGACGAGGGTAGGCAGGACCAGGTACAAGCCCACCAAGCACCCGAGAGAGGCAATGAAGGCTGCAGTGGTGATGGATGGAGAGGGCCCTGGTGCGCTGCTGGGAGAAAGCAAGTCAGGAAATCATCCAGTGTCGACTTCTGGGATGGGGTGGGTAGAGACAAAAAAGAACCATGGTCTCTGGAGCAGAGACAAAGGTGGGGAGACCCGCAGTTCCGGTTGAGGGGGCTGAGAAACGGGATGAAGACAGCAGGAAGCCAATGAGAGGCTTTGAGCACAAATTTGTGAAACCATATGTGGGTTTTTACTTTTTATTTATTTTTTGTATTGTGTAAAGATGGGGTCTCACTATGTTGCCCAGGCTGGTCTCGAACTGTTGGCCTCAAGCAGTCCTCTTGCCTCAGCCTCCCAAAGTGCAGGAACATGTTTGTGTGTTTAAAAGATCAGTCCAGGCCGGGCTTGGTGGTTCAGCCTGTAATCCCGTGCTTTGGGAGGCTGAGGGGAATGGATTGCCTGAGCTTGCGGGTTCGAGACCCACCTGGGCAACTTGGTGAGACCTCATCTCTGCAATAAATAAAAAAAAACTAGCTGGGCGTGGTAGCGTGCACCTGTAGTTCCAGCTACTTGGAAGGCCGAGGCAGAAGGATCGCTGGAGCCCAGCAGGTCGAGGCTGCAGTGGGCAGGAGCGGCCACTGCACTCCAGTCTGGGCGAGTGAGATTCCAACTCAAAAAAAAAAAAAAGATCAGTCCAGCTTCAGCACAGATGTTAGATAAGGAGGCACAAAAGGGAGGGCATAGACTCCAGTAGGAGGCAGAGGCCCAGGCCAGAGTCCTCGATGCCTCGGACCTGCTCAAGAAAGCGAGAAGGAAATGAATTAATGGATCAGAGAGACATTCAGGAGTCAGAACTATAAAGCCTTTGGCTTATGGACTTGGGGTGGTAAGGATGGCTGCTGTCCATTTAGGCAGGGAACGAGGAGGACAGGCATGGAGGAGAGGACGCCGAGTTAGGTAGGTTGTTTAGTACCTAAATCTGGAGCTCCGGGGAGAAAACTGGGCCAGAAATAAAAATGTTGGCACCATTAGTATAAAGAGGGTGATGAAAGTCAGGGCCGGCCGGGCTCGGTGGCTCAGCCTGTAATCCCGTGCTTTGGGAGGCCGAGGTGAGTGAATTGCCTGAGCCTGTGGGTTTGAGACCCGCCTGGGCAACTTGGCGAGACCTCATCTCTACAATAAATCAAAAAAATTAGCCGGGTGTGGTAGTACGTGCCTGTAGTTCCAGCTACTTGAAAGGCTGAAGAGGAAGGATCGCCAGAGCCCAGCAGGTCGAGGCTGTGGTGGCCGGGAGCAGCCACTGCACTCCAGTCTGGGTGACTGAGTGAGACTCCAACTCAAAAAAAAAAAAAAAAGAAAGTCAGGGCCACGAGTGACGTTGCCAAGGAGGAGTGAGGAGGCCCTGTAGGAAGCGTCAACAGATGGGCCAGACCTGTACATAGGGAGAACAATTTCCACAGGACAAAATCAGAGCCCAGGAAGGGAGAACACAGGGAGATGGGGGGCGTGAAGCAGCCTGGGTTCACTGTGCAGCCAGGTGGCCAGGCCTTCAAGAAGGCGCTGCTTCCACAGATGAGAAAGGACCTGGGGATGGAGAAGTTGAGGGAGAAAGGGCTGAAGTCACCACAGACCCCAGGATGGAGCGGAAATAAGAGGCAGGAACCAGGTCACACACTGGCCTCATCTGGGAGGGCAGATGGCTCCAGATGGGTCCTGTGCCCAGTGGTCCTGGGGGTGGTCGCTTTATCAGACCCTTCGGAGCCCTCCCTTGGAGTCACCATACCGTGGTGTTTCCTCCAACCCTGTCCAGGACAGATTCTCATCCCAAACTTCACCCACCCCAGGATCTCAGCACCTCCAGTAGGCCCCAGACCCCTGGCTGCCCCTGAACAGCCACGGAGAAGACCTCCTGGGCCTCAGACTCTGTGAAGCCTCTGAGTGCCTCCCTCATGGGAGAGCTGTCTTCACCTCACAAACCTATCCTTCTAGCTACCCTTGTTGTCACCCCACAGCTCAAGTCCTGCCAGGTTGTGTGTCTGTCCCCCTCCACACCAGCACCAAGTGGGGACCTCTGTCCAGGCTTCCCCCAGCCAAGTTGCCCCCAGTCTGGTCCACTGTGCCTCAAACCACTCTTGTCCATTGGATAAATTCCAAAGTTCTTATCAGTACCCGTGTGGTCTTGCCCTGGTGGTCTTCCTCCCCAGGTCTGCATCACTCACCAAGTGCCAGTCCATCCTGTGTGTTCTTGTCAGACCCACACTCTCACCCCACTGAGGGTACTGACCACGGCCACCCATCTGCCCAGACCCTCTAACCAGCTTGTCTCCGTCAGGCTTTGCAAGAGAGATGCATCCCCTAAACCAGCTGGGCTGTCCGAGCCTGAGACTGTGTCTTGGGGTGTTAATGGGATGCCATCAGTCCCATTAGCACTCCCAGGCCATCTCTTAGCTCTCATCTGTCCTCCTCACACCCCCCCAAAAAGACACAGTCTCCAGGTAAAGACTGTGGATTGAGCACAGCTCACGCTCTCCCTGAATCCCACCAGAATGATGATAAAGGAGCCTGTGAAATAGAATGGCAACAAGATTTCCAAAACTGAATGCATGGAGGGGGCTGGGCAGAGTAGAGTGGGCAAAGCCCACAGTGGGTGAAGCCCTAGGCAAGATGTGCCCTCCCCAGGCTCAAAATTAGTGGCAGCAACCAGGACCTCTGAATGTGAGATACAGGCAGGGGCTGAAAACAAGGATTTTCAGAAGGTGACAAAACCCAGCCTGACCCCAGTAAACTCTGGAGACAGAGCTAGGGGGAAGTCACGAGGATCCTATCCTTGGACATGGCCAAACCTCTGAGGGTAAGACAGACATCAGGGAATCACTCTTCAGTCCCCTAGTGAACAGTGAGATCCCAGACTCACTAGGTCCCTAGATAGAATGGAGGCTGCTTACACCTCCAGACAGGACCCTGGAAGGTGCTTCTCTAAGGAATCTGGGCCTCCCACAAGTCAAAGAGCTGAGGACACTGACAGGTGGGGGGTTCTTCCTCCAACTGAATGACCCTGCCAGGACACAGTCAGCATTTCAGATTGATCCCATGTGGGCTGAGAGCCAAAGGTCTCACCAGTCATCGGATGAGAGTCCCTCACATGGCAAATGGACTGAGAGAAAGAGAGGATGCTGGGAAAGACAGAGACAGAAGAGAGGTGGCAGTGCATGAATACCCTTATGGATGTAAGAAAATATGATTGCATCCTGAAATAATAGAACACTAAGAGAAAAAATAAAGGAAAGGAAGATTTGGAGAAGGAAAGAAAGAAACTCTTACAAATTGAAAATATGACGCCAGAAATAAACTCCATAAGGATTGGAAGAAGAATCGAAGAAATCACTCAGAAAATTAAAAACAAACATATATGGAAAATGTAGATTAAATATGTTTTATGAACAGAGAATTAGCCCATTAGGTGCAATATCTAACCAGGAAAGAGCGCCAGACATCCAGAGAAAACAGGAGCTCCAGACTTAATCAGCAAACCTGAGTAGTTAAGATTAATCTTTTCAGGGAGAACAGCCATATGAGTTTAATCTTCTTAAAAGCAGCAAAGAGATAATAGTGAGTGAGGAACTTCCAGGCTGGGGGGTAGGAGGAGACAGGCACCCAGCGAGGTGAGCTGGGCACCAAGGACCCTGTGTCAGATCCTTCAGCCCCAGACCCTGGAAGCCCATATCCTACTTCGTGAAGACTTCAAAGGGCTGCACCCTAGGAGTGATGATGAACGAAACAAGACCCAGCCTCCATGGTCCCAGGACTGCTTTGAACCATCCGTAGGAATATTGAAGTACAGACTTTGAACTTAGAGTCACATGATTCTAGATAACTAGTGCCAACACTTGTCTGGAAGGAGTAAGAACAAACAAAAATATCCCTTCTCAAGGAAGGCAACATCAAAGTAATTCTTCAATCTTTCCCTCAAATAATTCTTCAAACACAGTGCTCAGTGCACAATCAAAGATAGCCAGGGATATGAAGAAAAGATGACAGACAAAAGCAGATATCACACTCAAAAAACAGTTGTACTTAAAAGATCCATGCAGACAGAACAAGCAAAAAATAAAAAATAAAAACAACACTGCCAACTTAACCTTGTTGACATTTAGAGAGCATGCCACCCAGCAATACATTTTTTTCAAGTGTACATGGAACATGTACCAAGATTTTCTAGGCCATGAAAGAAGTCTCAAGTTGATCACAATAGAATTAAAATAGAAATTAATAAAAGAGATTTGTGAAAAATCTTCCAATATTTGGAAGCAATGCACTTCTAAATAACTCACTAATCAAAGAAAAATCAAAAGAGAAATTAGAAAATTTTTAAAAATAAAAATGAAAACACGGCATATCAAAAATTATTGAATGTTACTAAATCGATACTTAACAGGGAAATTTATAGTACCAAGTAACTATATTAGAAAAGAAGAAAGGCCTTAAATCAATGACCTCAGCTTCTACCTTATGAAACAAGAACTATAATAACAAATATAAAATGAGCAAAATAAAGGAAGAATAAAGGTCAGAGCAGAAATCAATAAAATAGAAAACAGAGAAGGCTATAGAGAAAATCAGTGAAACCAAAATCTGGTTCTTTGAATCAGGCTGATAAGAAAAAAAAAATGAGATAAGATATAAATTACCAATATCAAGAATGGGAGGGGTGACATCACTACAGATTTTACAGATTTTAAAAGGAAAACAAATAAATATTATGAACAACTTTATACCAAAAAATTGACAATTTGTATTAAATAGACAAATTGCTTAAAAGACATAAACTTCAGAAGCTCACCCAAGAAGATATAGGTAATCAAAATAGCCCTATATCTATTAATTTTGTAAATAAAAATTTTTTCACAAAAAATACTTCAGGAAAAATGGCTTCACTGGTGAATTCTACAAAACATGTTAAAGAACAAAATAATACACAAACTTCTCCAGAAAATGGAAAAGAAGGCAATATGTCCCAACTCATCCTATGAGATTAGCCTTACCTTGATTTTTTTAAAAAAGTACAAAAAAGAAAACTACACAACATACTTCTCATGAATATAGATGCAAATATTCTAAAAGATTTTTAATCTGTAGAATCCAATAATGTATATAAAGCATTATGACCAAGTGTGGTTTATACCACAAATGCAAGGTTGGCTTAATATTTGAAAATCAGGGGACAGTGGCAAGATGGAGATGAAACAGGCTAGCCTGTGAGTCTCCACAAAAGCAAGTGTCCATAAAGACTCTCTAAGTGAGTGGGTATGTGCCAGTGGATGAGTGAAAGTCTGTCTGAGGGAAGACTCAGGTTCATGCACCCAGGGCTCTCCTCCGGAGGTGACTGCAACTCCCCACCACCCCAAGCCCCCAGTGTGCAGGACTGTCTGCCATTCTCAGGACTCTCTTGAGAAGAGACAGCACAGAACAGCTGCTCCTCACCACCTGGCACCCAGCCCATGCCATCACCTGAGGCAGCATACTGGGCATGAATCCCAGGAATCCTGGAGAAAGCAGCATGTGGAAATCTGGAATGGAGTCTTGCTAGCAGTGAGGAGATGCCAACAAGTGCCATTTTCTCTGCCTCAGGATGGGCAGAGACTTGCATTGCCCAGCCCAGCTCTGTCCAGCCTCCAACCTGGGACCCAGAGGCTATCTTCTCATTGGACTCAGAGAGACAGACACCCCTCCTCCACACTGGAATAGGCATAGACATGCCAGGTCTGAGTGGGAGACTTGACAACAGCAGCAGCAAGTCAGTTGGTATGCCTGTTTTCCCTCTTCTTCTTCTCTCTCTCCATCTTCCTTTTGTCTTCCTCCTTCCTTTTTCCATTATTTTCCCTTGTCTTATCTCATTTTGCTTTCAGGAGGCAAATAGACACCCCCACTGCATGGACAGATTGTAAGGCAGTGGGAAGTGGGTTCCAGGGGGCCCACACGCCTGTCAGTGGATGCTGGGGTCTTCAGATAGCTTCTGGATCACAGCTCCCCCCTTAAATCAATCTCAAAACTGCAAAAGGCATAGCCCCCCACTCCTTTCCAGCTTCAGAAATGAACAAAGCCAGAGGATCCACATTAGGAAGAGTAAGAGATTGAGCAAACAGAAGTAAAAGCTGTTCTCCGTATCACTGAACAACAGAATTAAAGAAGAGGTTAAAAAAAAGGAATGGGAAGGAACACCCACACAAATGAAGAAAAACCAAAGAAAGAATATGGGTCTCACACAGACCCTTGGGAGGTCAACCACTGAGAATACAGACTTTGGAACTCAGGCAATGAAGAGCCCCCAGAATGACTGGTCTCAAACCACAGACCCAGATATCAAGATATTAATAGAGAGAATAAATAGAAATGAGGAAAGACAAGAGGAAAGAATGAAGGAGTTGATAACTGAGATAACAGCAATAAAGAATGCAGTGAATGAAATAAATAACAAACTGATAAGTATGAAAAGCAGAATTAACCAAGCAGAAGAAAGAATCTCAGAGCTTGAGGACCAAAATATGGAGCTAATCTAAACTGTTAAAAACATAGAAAAGAAGCTTTAAAAGACAGAACAAAACCTCCAAGAGATGAGCAATTACCTCAAGAGGCCGAACTTAAGAATAATTGGAACCTCTGGAGCAGGGAAAGAGAGAACGCCACCACCCTGGAACAAACATTTCATGAAACTATCCAAGAAAACTTACTATATGTTTTCATTTATATAAAATTCTATAAAGTGTAAAATAGTCAATAGTGACAGAAAGCAGATTGATGGTTGCTTATAACGCACTGAGGAAGAGTGGACAGGAAGAGTGAGGAAGCTCAATGGATATGTTCATTATCTCTATAATTTCATAGGTGGGTACATATGTCAAAACTTATCAATGTACACTTCAAATATGTGCAGTTTATTGCATGACATTTACACTTTAATTTTTCATTTGAAATTCAAGTAACCACAGAGGAACAAATAGAATCATAGAAGCTGGGGAGATATAGAGAGAGGGTACAGAGTAAGAAAGTCTAACATAAATATAATTAGAAGCTCAGAAAAGTGCCCATGCCATAAGAGGTAAGATAGACAAGTGGGACCTCATCAAACTGACAAGCTTTGGCAAAGCCAAAGAAACCACCAAGAGAGCAGGGAGACAGCACACAGACTGGGAAAAAAATATTTGCCAACTGAAGGTCTGACAAAGGCCTAACATCTAGGATCTACAAGGAACTCAAACATGCCAAAAAGAAAAAAACAAACAGCCCCATTACAAAGTGGGCAAAAGAAATGAATAGGCACTTCTCAAAAGAAGACATACGAGCAGCCAACAGATACATGAAAAAATGCTCAGCCTCACTAGTCATCAAAGAAATGTAAATTAAAACCACACTGAGATACTACCTAACTCCACTCAGGATGTCCATCATCAATAACTCAAAAACAACAGATGCTGGAGAAAATGTGGGGTAAAGGGAACACTTCTACACTGTTGGGGGGAGTGTAAACTAGTACAATCTCTATGGAAAATAGTTTGGCGATTCCTAAAATGTCTAAAAATCAAGCCTCCATACAATCCCGCAATCCCCCTACTGGGAATATACCTTGAGGAACTCAAATCACTCTATGAAAAAGATACCTGCACATGCATGTTTATTGCAGCATTGTTCACAATAGCAAAAGCATGGAACCAACCGTGCCACCCATCAAAAGAGGACTGGATAAGCCAGGTGTGGTGGCTCAAGCCTGTAATCCCAGCACTTAAGCCTGTAATCCCAACCGAGGTGAAAGGATTGCCTGAGTCCAAGGGTTCGAGGCCAGCCTGGGCAACTTGGTGAGACCTCATCTCTACAATAAATCCATAAAAAAAAATTAACCAGGTGTGGTGGTGGCGCATGCCTGTAGTTCCAGCTACTTGGAAGGCTGAAGTAGAAGGATCACCTGAGCCCAGCAGGTTGAGGCTGTGGTGGCCATGAGCGTGCCACTGCACTCCAGCCTGGGTGACAGAGTGAGAACTCCAACTTAAAAAAAAAAAGAATAAAACAATAAAAGATAGAGGACTGAATTTAAAAATGTGATACACATACACAATGGAATATTACACAGCCATAAAGGACAAAATTATGAACGTCACAGCAACCTAGGTGGACTTAGAGTCTATAATACTGAGTGATCTATCACAGAAACAAAGAACTGAGTATCACAAGTACCACTCATTAGTGGACCTTGAACAGTTATTGTAATACTACACAAAAAAGACTGTCAGTAGTGGGAAATTGTCGGTGGTGGGGGTGGGATTGGCAGGAGTGGGATTCTGCTGGGGGGGAGGGTAGCATACCTCATCAACAAGGGTACCTGCATAATGAATATTTGTATACTTAACCCTGAATTGTACCCCACATCTTTAAAATTTAAAAAAAATTTTAAAAGAAGAAGTTCAGAAGAGAGGAGCACAGCAAGACCTGCAGGCCAAACCTGTCTTGCCATGGGCCAAATTTGTCCTGCCATAGCCACATTCACTTTTTCTTTGTGTGTCTTCTATTCCTTGGTTCACACTATAACAGGAGAGTTAAATAATTGTCACAGAGACCCACAAAGCCGAAAATATGTACTATCTGACCTTTACAGAAGAAAATTATCCCTGGTATAGAGCAATGTTTGATGAGACAACAGTTGAGAATATTCCAGAACTGATAAAAGATAGACATCTATGGATTCCAAGAATGTCAGTGAATCCTGAGCAGAATGAATAAAAACAATACCTAAATACATTACACTAAACACACAAAACACCGAAGACAAAGAGTAACTCTTTGAAGGGAGTCGAGAAAAAGGCAGATGACCTTCCAGGGAAGTGGAATCTTGCTTTTCAGCAGAACCTGTGGAAATTAGAAGGTAGTGACATGATGCCTCCAATGTGTTGAAATATCTGCGTCCTAAATCTCAAAACTCAGGAGAAATAACCTTTGAAAATGAAAGTAATAACCCCAGTAAGAATGGCCATCATTAATAGAACAAAAAACAACAGATGTGGAGAAAAGAGAGCAATTTTACACTGTTGGTGGGAATGTAAACTAGTTCAACCTCTAAGAGAAACAGTGTGGCTATTTCCAAAAGAAGTAGAAATTTATCTTTCATATGACACAGCGATCCCCCTACTGGGAATATACCCAGAGGAACTCAAATCATTCTACAAAAAAGAGACACACATGCTTATAGCAACACTAGTCACAACAGCGAAAACACGGTACCCACCTTGCTGTCCATTGAAACTGGACTGGATAAAAAGAAAATGTAGTACATATACATGATGGAATGTTATGTAGCCATAAAGAAGGACAAACATATGGACTTTGCAGCAACTTGGATGGATTTAGAGTCTATCATACTCAGTGATCACGGAACAAAGAACTGAATACCACACGTTCTCACTCATAAGCAGACCCTGAACATTTACCATAATACTATAAAAACGGGATTGGCAATAGCGGGATACTGCCATGGTGGGGGTGGGGGTGGGAGGGCACAACATCAATAAGAGTACCTGATCTCAAACCATGCAAAGTGGAGACCAAAGGGAGACCCAAGCTTTACCTGTACGATGTTCACTTTTATACCTAATCCTGAATTGTACCACACATTTTTTAAATAAAATATATGTTAAAAAAAAGAAAATGAAGATAAAATATATCCACTTTCAGAAAACAGAGGTTAACATAGACATTCATACCCAAACTCATGAATGACAGTAAGAAACTACATAAACAGACATGCAGACATCTTTCAAGATGTTTCAAAATTGTAGTAAGATAAGCAAAGCAATATATTAAAAAGACTGTATACTGAAACTAAGTGTGGTTTATTCTAGCAATGAAAGTTTAGTTTAACAGGTCACATATAGCCTTAACCTTAAAGGAAAAATGAATAAATTAACTAAAATAAAATGAGAAACTTTCATACTTCCACAAACACCATTCATGACTAAAAGGCAAGCCACAAAGTTGAAGGAGCTATTTACAACATTTATAACTGAAAAAAGGTTGACATATGTAAATATGCAGGATTCTATAAAGAATTCCTGCAAATCTGTAAGAGATGATCTATTAGAAAAATGGCAATTCACAAAAGATGACGCCCAAAGTCCAGTAAGTATAAAAGGTGATCAACTTTATTAGGAACCAGGAGACACAAATTAAGACTACCATGAGATGCCGTCACACACCCAGTACGGTAAGCAAAAGTAAAAAGACCAGTAATACCAAGTCCTCTTGCAAATCTGTAGCACAGTGGGGACACCACTCACTGCTACCCAGGGCGTTGCTGGCACACTTTAGGAAATAATTAGGCTTGATCTACCAAACGTGGGGCAAATGGACTCTCCACTCAGCTACACCCCCCTCAGATGAGCCCCCAGCAGAAACAGCCTCAAGCATCAGTTCAGTCGCACATCTCCAACAGACAAACCTGCCAACAGCCTAAGTGCCCATTAGTGTAGAGGGACCCATTGTGGCGACGGCATACATTGGAGTAATATAGAGCAAGGAAAATGAACTAAGTACAGCCCAGTATTGAGAGAAAGAAACAACAAGCAAAAGAACGCATACTGTATTATCCCATCCACAAGAAGGTCAGAAGCAAGCAAAACCTAGGCAGTCAAGGCTACATACATGGGTGGTGCTGTAGATTTCCAAATACAACCACAAAGTTTATCCCATTCTCACACGAGTTGCTCAGATCATCAAGGGGTGCAGCCTGGCTCTTGGCCTCCCCATCCTGAGCTGGTCTTGGGACTTTTCTTGACCAACAAAATGCCATGAAGTTGGCACTGGGTGACCTCCTAGCCGAAGCTGTTGCACCCCCTCAGGACCCAGCGACCCCCAGGCCATGAAGAGGCCTGAGTGGAAGACATCTGGGGGAAGCGGCCCAGCCCTCTCGGCACCCAGTCCTCCTCAAGGGAGGCTACCTTGGGCACCTGTTCTACTGATTGGTCAACTCACTGCACTGCCCAAGTGAGCCAAGCAGTGCCAACCCCAAATTACTGAGAAATATAACACTGTTGCCATTTTAGGCCTTCAAGTTTGGAATTGGTTTGTCGCAATAGACAACACACAGAGGTAGAAAGCCATGAAAAGCAAGGCTGTGCTCACCACAGACACCAGGACTGTGGTTCTTCCGAGAAGGAGGGGCCGTGCTTGGGGGGGGGGGGGGGGCAGCTTTTGGGATCCACCAGGACACGTGTGGTGTTCTGCTTCCTCCCAGGGTTATAATTTCAGAGGCATTCCTTTTATAGTGATTTTATGTTGTGTGCATTGTAATATGCATGCTATATTTCAATATAAAAAGGGTTTGAAAAGGCTTCCACTTACTAACCACATGGGTACATTAATGTGGGCTGTACCTGAAAATTGTGTCCTGGTTCTCTCCTCCTGGTACCTCTCTTCAGGCCTTTCCCACCCGAGTGGCCCCTCTCCGCAGCCCATTTCCACATGAGGAATATGTGGCAGAAACAAGCGAAGTCCTTCCCACCAGGCTCATGGCCAGCATGGAGATGAATGAGAAGCCCCGGGAAAGAAATGTGCACTGCAGAGATGCAAGGGCTGCCGGGATGCAGCTGGTAGCATGGAGAGTAGGTCCGCTGTCGTGGAGGGCCAGGTGTTGGTGGACATATCCCACCAAGCTGGTGTCCAGCACCAGAGAGCCTGCAGGCAGCTGGGACCAGCAGGTACACATGGGACTCTTCAGGGCAGCCACCGTTCTGTGCCATCCCTGCCTCTGTCCATATCCACAGCCTGCCTGCTCTGCCTCCAGAGCCCCAGCATCTCCGCACCCCACCTCACAATGAGGATGAACACAGTGGACTCTGCAACCCCGCTGAGCAGGTGTGACCAGCATTCAGCTTCATCCTCACATAAGTGTCATGGAAAAGTGAGGACACAGGGACTGTGGCCAGAGAGGAGTTGCTTTCCACACAGGCTGAAAGGTGGATGGCAACACACCCACCCATGCTTGAAAACCCCCTCCAGAGCCACAGCACGAGGCAGACCGGAAAACCAGACAACATCCTATAGCCACATCTCAGGTCTGTAGCATGGTACTCACCACCTCCCTCCCCAAACAACGCACAGTGATTTTGTCCATCTTCTTAAAAGTCAAATTCACCAGCTCTCATGAAGATCTGCCATCTCTGCAGCCATTCAGAATAAACCAGCACAGACCTTCAGGAAGATTCCCGAGAAGCCCCTGGAGTTGGCTGCTGGGTGACCAGCTGTCTGGGGCACTCTGTACCCAGCTCCAGTCCTGCTCATATCATCTGCTGGTGATGGAGTGCGACTGTGTGGACCTGGAATGGTGCTGACCAATACTCTCAGGTTACTCTTGGAGAAGGCCCCCGATGCAAATGCATAGAAGTCTTTTGAATAATTGCTCATTGTAAAAATATTTTCCATCTTACATCTCACTGTTCTTCCCTTCGCCATCCATATTAATTTTCAATTGCTGTGTAATAAGTACAGTTGCTTAAAACAGCACACTCTGATGATCTTATGGTTGTGGGTGAGTGTCTGGGTGTGGCCTTGCTGGTCCTCTGCTGAGGCTCTCACAGGCTGCCCTCAGGTATCAGTTGTGGCTGAGTTCTCATCGAAAGCTCACATAGGGAAGTATCCATCTCCAAACTCCCTCAGGATCTTGACAGAATTTATCTCTGTGAGAGTGAAGACCAAGGCCCTCATTTTCTTCTGGTTGCTTTCTGTTCCTTGAGGACACCACAGCTCCATGCCCTCTCTTGATATGTCAATTTTCTCCTTTGATGCCAGCAGGGTAAAGCCCAGATAGAGTCCATGTGGCATAATGCGGTAGCAGGAGTGGTATCCCTCACTTTAGCCTATTCCATTGGTCAGAAGCAAGTCACAAGGGAGGAGATGATACAGTGTGTGACCGGGGGATGCCCTGGAGTCTGTCACCACATCTTTCTCCCTTCTGGCTGTTTCACACAAAGTAGCCAAAGTTACTGGTTTGGCAGTGGAGGGATCCCTGAAATGGCCACTTCAGGAATGGGAAGACCTGATTCTCACGCCTTTGTGTACACATATTAGCACGCGCTCAGGTAGCCACATGTACACAGGATGGGGCCAGTCCACCAGGGAAACATCAGTTAGTGGTGAACAAGCAAAGAAGTGGCTGTAGGTGGCAGCCAAGAGAGTCCTTTGTCCACATACAAAGTGGCTCTAAGGGAAGCTGCCAGCCCTTGTGCAGTGACATCAGGCAGTCTTACAGAAGACCCTGGCCAGGGAAACTGATGGAGGCAGCTCTGGCCCTGCCCCTCCCTTTCCTCTGGCACCACTTCCTGCACACTCCTGGCCCTAAGATTGCCTTCTTGGTTCCCAGCACACTCCCAAAGGCACATCACCGAATCTCCACTAAAGGTGTTGGTCTCCTAGAGAAACAATAATTTTGAATGCTAATTTTTCTTTTATTTTAATGACGTGAGGTACAATTCAGAAATAGGTATACAAGTGGTCATTGTACGGGTAAAGTTTGGGCCTCCTTTTGGTCCCCACTTAGCCTGGTTTGAGATCAAGAACTCTTATTGATGTTACATGTCCCACCCCCACCCCCCCGACAGGACCCCTACCTATCGCCGTACACAAAAATCAACTCTAACTGGATCAAATACCTAAACATAAAACCTAAAACTATGAGAATCTTAGAAATTTCAGGAGACATCTTTATGGAAATTGGGATAGGCAACCGATTCCTGATCAAAATCCCAGATGCCCATGCCATAAGAGATAAGATAGACAAGTGGCATCTCATCAAACTGAAAAGCTTCTGCGAAGCAAAAGAAACCATCAAGAGAGCAGGGAAACAGCCCACAGAATGGGAAAAAATATTTGCCAACTGCATATCTGACAAAAGTGTAACATTCAGGAAGGAACTCTAATATACCAAAAGGAAAAAAATAAACAGTCCCATTAAAACGTGGACAAAAGATTTGAATAGACACTTCTCAAAAGAAGACATATGAGCAGCCAACAGATACATGAAAAAATACTCAGTCTCACTAATCATCAAAGAAATGCACCTTGAATGCTAATTTTTTAAAACTAAAAGCTTTTCAAACTTCAAGTAAATGAAGGTCTGACAGAAAAATTCTTAGTAGTAAGTGGCTGAAGATGTACTTTGAGTGTGCTGTAGGCAGAACCTGGCTTGTCCTAATTAATCTCCCAGTATCCCTGCATCTTGGTGCCTGCTCGTCCTGCTCTTGCAGCCAACCCTGGGGCGATGTTTGAGAAGTCACAAAAAATGAGAGAGGAGTTTTCAGCCAAAGTTTCCACCTGTCCATGTGTAGGGACAGAGATTACCTCTTGGTACCCACTGAGAGCACCGGCTTTCCTACCCACCACATCAGCCTTAGTCAATGGAGCTCTCATCTCACCTCTTACAGGGTGGATATGGCCTGTCACTGAACAAGACACACTGGCCTGTGCTCAGTGGGACAATTCACACCATAAAGCTGGACAGCCGGGGTTACCTGAAGGACTCAGGACACCGGTGCTGCAAGCAGAGGGAGCCACAGCAAAGACATGAGTCGGAAGGCATGAGTTGGGTGTAACTTAAGGAGTTGGTGAGAGGCGTGATTCAGCAATCCAGACCTTGCATGCCAACCGAAGGTCAGCACCGTGGCCATAGGCCAAAACACCAAAACCTGCCATCAAAATCCACAGTGAAAGAACCACAGCCCGGGTCATGGTGGGTCTAAGGGGATGTAATCATGTCTGTGTGTTTAGGAAAGTTTTGCCAGTTCCCAGGGACTGGTAGAAAGCCAGTTGGAGGTAGGGGGCTGGTTAGAGCTGTCTGCACTGCCAGCCTTTTGGGGTCTCTCAAAGATTTCTGGGGAAGTCTAAGTCCTGGAAGAAGATAAGTCCTGTAAATCAACATGGTCCACGGCTACAAGGAAGCAAGAAAAGAAAAGGACCTTGATCTTGGCTAAAGACTCGGGGGTGGGCGTGGGCAGAGCCAGAGAACTCACCCTGGGGACTAGAGCTGCTTCCAGGTTTTTGCAGCCCCCTCTCCGCTGTGCAGTACTGAACAGGGACCCACGGCATCACCCGCCCAACTCTGCCCCTCACTCCTTGCTCCTTGCTTATAGCTCCATGAACAAGACAAGCTGCTTCACACCTCCTTGACTTTGTCTGAGCTCCTCCTGCCGAGTGACTCCTCGCCTTCCTGCATATCTGTTCTCAGCCATCACAGAAGTGCAGCCTCCTCTCCGAGGCACCCCTGAGGTTCCCCAGACCACTTCTGCCGTGCACTCAGTCTTAGCTCGTTCCACCTGTGGCATCACCTGCCATGCCAAGGGGAGCATACAGCCCACCCTGCTCCTCTCAGCACTTGGACTACTGGACGTGGCTTTGACCCTCGGTGCTTCTGATTGTCTATTTCATCTCTTTAAAATTTTCTCTCTTATCTGATGTGACTTGAATTGTAAAATTGTCAACTTTTTTTTCTTACCACTTAGGTATTTTTCCTGTCACCTAATATGAACTTTAGGGCTGTTTTTTCTATTTTTATCATTGGATTTTAGTTACTTACTGACCCAAACATTAAGGAAGACCAGGCCCTGTCCTATGTATTGGTAGTAAGTCACAGAACCTGCCCTCAACAGGATTAAAATTCAACAAATGGACTAGTTATGTTAGAAAGTAATCGAAATAAAAGTGAATTAAAATAGAAAGTACATTATGAAGTGTGGCAGGCACACAACAGAAGTATAGATGACACATTTTTAATGTTCTATAATTTTTTTACTTACCTCTACAGGTCAATGAATAGTGCAAAATGAATATGGCCACCTAACAAACAGCTGAGTCAAGAAATGGAAATGTCATCCTAGGCAATATTGACAATATATGACATTACCAGCATCCCCAGAGCATCTCTCAAACCCTTGTCATTCCCACGGTCCTTCACGACAGTAGTCAGTATCTTGTGTTCTGATTCCAAAAGTTGATTTGCCTGTATGTAAATGTAATATTAAGTATACTTTGTGTTTGACTTTTTGTTACTTAATATTATGTTTGTAACCAGTCATGGTGGTTCATGCCTGTAATCCTAGTGTTTTGGGAGGCCAAGGTGGGAGGATCACCTGAGGCCAGGAGTCTGAGACCAGCCTGGGCAACATAGCAAGACCCTGTCTCTGTCTGTCT
>CAUYQG010077682.1:0-24618 GCA_963574415.1 Tarsius wallacei | reverse complement strand
AATAGCAAGAACCTGGAAGCAACCATGCTGTCCATCAAAAGAGGACTGGATTAAAAAAATGTGGTACATATACACAATGGAATACTACGCAGCCATAAGAAAGAATGAAATCATGAATTTCGCAGCAACCTGGATGGAACTGTAGTCCATAATACTGAGTGATCTCTCACAGAAACAAAAAAGTAAGTATCACATGTTCTCACTCATATAGTAGACCTTGATCATCCAACGTATTACCTCAAGAAAATGACTGAAAGTGGTGGGAAACTATGGGGGGGAGGGATAGGGGAAGGGATTAATGGCAGTAAATACCTGTCTGGGGATGGGGGGACACTTCTTATCAACAAGTGTGCCTGAACGAGACATATTTGTGTACCTAACCCTTAACTGTACCCTACAATATCACAATAAAAAATATTGAATAATGAAAAAAAAAGATTAAGGCTAAATAAGATTAAAGATTAGCTTTGGTCTTGTCCCATGGGGGGTTCTGAAACAGAGATTGTATCACAGAATTGGTCTCACCTTGAAATAAGGGGTCATGCCTTTGGCACCTTAGTAGTCAGTAAATCATTTACCTTCAGGTGCCCTGGAGAAAGGGAGAGGCTCACTTCCTAATGAGAGTAATTCTCGAGCGAAGAAGTAGGTATAATCAACATCTAAAAATTTATCAGTCCATCAATAGACTATAAGAAAATAACATAGTTTTCTCAATTGTCAAAAAAAAGAGCATTCAATAAAGGCCAGCACATATTTATGACTACAAAAACTTTAACAAACTAAGAATAAAAGAGAATTGACCTGAATTACTCAATGTTTTATGACAAAAAATTAGAGCAATTATATGTAATGAAGGAACTACAAAGACTCTCCTTTAAAACAGTGAAGAGGGCAAGAATGCCTATTATCATTCTTACTATTCAACATACTTTGCGAATATTTGCCCATCATATCAGGTAAGACCCAATAATATGATGTAAATATTCAGAAAAGATAAAATTTCTTTATTTGTATATGCCATAAGCCTATATACATATACTACATATATATGAATCAAACAACACACTATTCAACTAAAAAAGAGAATTCACTAAAGTTTTTAGATAATGATATAGTAAAGAATGAGATACAATTTAAACAGCAATAAAAGTCATGCAGTATACAGAATTAATTTAACAAAGATACTAGATATTTATGGAGAAACTATTAAACTATTTTAAAAGGCATAAAAAAATTTGAATAAATTAAGAGTTATCTCATGTTTTGGGTCAAGGAAACATTGAAATATAGTATCGATTTCTCTCCCAAATAATGAATTTAATGCAACAAACATAACAAATTTCAAAAGACTATGTGAAAGTAGTATTTTGTACAATTTTATATACTAATTTTTTTAAAAGTTAAAATGCAGGGAATTGTTTAATCTGCCATTGACATATTATAAGAACTATTAATAGAAAGTTTATATTCTTGGTGCAAAATAGACAAAAATACCATGGGATTACAATAGAGATCTCTGAGACAGACCTAAGTATTTGTACAGAAAACTAATATATAGTAAGAATAGCACCACCAGTAGTAATAGTTTGGAAAAAGAAATCACTAAATGTAGAAGAATAAAATTAGGTTCTTAGTTTCTATCTTGTAAAGGGGTTAACTTCAAATGACTAAAGAGCAATGTTTTGAAATTTGAAACTACAAAGCTAGCACAAAAGTATAAGAGAATATCTTTTTTTGACTTAGTAGTGGGAAAAGCTTAATGTGCAACCCATAACATAAGAAATTATGGATTTTATAATGACAAAATCACAAATTTCTTTTCTAAGAAAGACATCATAAATAGTGCATAGATGAAAGATTACAAAAAGGTATTTAGAAAAAAATCAATACTTCTAAGTGACTTATGATGTCTAAAATAAATAAGAAACTGTTGCAAATGAAAAAAAGGACAAAAAACTTAAAAATACGTTCAAAGGATAAACATAAGTGGCTTAATAGAAAAGGAACCCCAAATGGCTGGCTAAAAATCTCCTCATACAGGAGACATTCAAAATTGGAACCCAGTGCACTGCTGCTGATGGCACAATTGGAGAAAAGAGTAAGATATCAAAAATCAAATTTGTGCAATTTTGCGATTTTCCGACAGCTGATTTTACTTTGCCCTAACTTTGTATTAGCTTTTGAAGAAGTCCTATCTGACTCCAGACACTTCCAGGTCAGGAGGTAGTCATAAAAATATTAGCATTATCTTTAGTGTCCCAGGGTGATAAACTTTCTGAGATTCATGGCACTCAGGAGTGATGAAATTATATTCTAAAATCATGCTGTGCTCATGGATTGGAAGAATCAACATTTTTGAGATGTCCGTCCTAACCAAGGCAGTCTGCATATTTGATGCAATCCTTACTAAATTGCCACCATCATTTTTCAGCGGCCTAAAAAAAGACAATACAGAAATTCATATGGAAGCAAAAAAAAAAAAAAAAGCCCAAATAGCTAAAGCAATTCTCAGCAAAAGGGACAAAGGTGGAGGCATCACATTTCCAGACTTTAATAACATTTTAGAAAAAGAAAAAAAAGTGCAGCTCACTGCTGTATTCATTTAATTTTATGTAAACACACTTTTTAGGTTGAAGTAAATCTGGTTTTTAATGTGAAAGTAAAATGTAAAAACTGTTCTTAGAGTTCTTTCTTTCTTTTTTTTTAACTGGCTGCAAAATCTCTCAGTTTTAGTGTACATTTTCCTGATAACGAGTAAGATTGAACATCTTTTCATACACATATCAGCCATTCAGATGTTTTCTTCTGTGAAGTGCCTGTTCAAGTTTTTTGGCAAATCCCCCCACCTCCCACCTTTTTTTTAATCAAGGTCTCAATCTGTCATCCAGGCTGCAGTGCAGTGGTGCGATCAAGGACTGGAGTTATTTCTAAACAGAACTTGTCTCGAATCCTAATGAGAATTACTAAAAAAAATTACAGTATTTTGTAATTCTATTTTTTTCTTCTTTTTTTTCTTGAAGTAAATGCTGCAACCACAAGCACCTCTGGTGAATAGCCTCAGGTTAAACAGGGAAAGGGTTAAATTTTATTACAAGGCTACAGGAACCAAGAGCGCATGGTATTTGGACAGGAATAGATACATAGACCAGTGAAAAAGGACAGAAAATCTGGAAATAAAACCACGGTCCCTCAACCAACTCATCTTTGACAAAGCCATCAAAAACAAGTATTGGGGAAAGGAAACCATATTTAGCAAATGGGTGTGGGAAAACTGGCTAGCCACATGCAGAAAAATGAAACTGGACCCCTATCTATCACCATGTACAAAAATTAACTCAAATGGATCAAAGACTTAAATGTAAAACCTCAAACTATAAGAATCTTAGAAGAAAATTGAGGGAACACCCTCCTGGACATCAGAGTAGGCAATGAATTTATGGCCAAGTCCTCAAAAGTAAGTGCAACAAAAGCTAAGACTGATAGGTCTTATCAATCTTATCAAACTGAAAAGTTTTTCCACATTAAAAAAACAAACAAACAAAAATCCATCAAGAGAGTAAATAGACAACCCGTGGATTGGGAAAAATATTTGCAAGTTGTGCATCAGACAAATTCCTAACATCTCGGATCTACAAGGAATTCAAACTGAAAGAAAAAAAACCAAACAACCCCATTAAAAAGTGGACAAAGGACATTAACAGACACTTCTCAAAGAATGACATACACTCAGCCAACAAACACATGAAAAAATGCTCAGCCTCATTAATTATTAGAGAAATGCAAAGCAAACCTACAATGAGATAACACCTAATACCAGTAAGGATGGTTATCATTAAAAAGTCAAAAAACAACAGGTGCTGGTGTGGCTGTGGAGAAAAGGACACACTTCTACACTGTTGGTGAGAATATAAGTTAGTTCAATCTTTGTGGAAAGCAGTCTGATGATTTCTCAAATAACTTAAAATTGAGCTTCCATATGATTCAGTAATCCCTTTCCTGGGAAAATACCCAAAGGAACATAAATTGCTCTACCAAAAAAGACAACTGAACACACATGTTCGTGGTAGCACTATTCACAATAGCAAAAGCATGGAACCAACACAGATGCCTATCGAAGGTGCACTGGATAAAGAATACATGATGGAATATCACACAGCCACAAAGAAGAGCAAAATTGCCTTTGCAGCAACATGGATGCAACTGGAGACCATCATACTAAGTGAACTACCACAGAAACAAACAATTGAAAACCACATTTTCTCACTCATAAGCAGGGCTTGATCACTAGTCACATGGGCACAAAGGTGGGATTTGCAGATGCTGGATACTGCTTGGGAAGGGAGGGAGGGCACATGACAACACGCTGAATACCTCGTTCGCTATTAGGGAAAGAGAGGGCCAGCTGGCAGTCTTAACTTCGCCTGTATGCAACTTATTTATGTTGTAAATCCTCACTTGTAGCCTATAACTCTAAAATAAGAAATAAAATAAAATAATCCTGTTGGCATTAGAAACGATATTGTTTGCAATGGCTTAAGATCATAGCCTGTGGATTGAGAGAGAGTGATGGTGAGAGTGAGAGGAAAAGTGGTCTCCCAACTTTTTTGTTCCTGAACCAATATCACTAAAAAACCCAAACCAAACCAAAACAAAACCTTTTTAGCACCTCATGTTAATATATCATAGGTCTTACTATGATAAATACATGTTAAAATATGATGTCTTCATTTCAGCTGAGATCTCAAAGGCTACCGTAAATCATTAGAAAAACAAGGTGCTAGGTCACTAACTTATATATAATTTGCAAAGAAGTAAATATTTAGGGAACTGATTCAGTAGTTGAAGTGTATTTCTTTGGTGAGAACTAGTATGCCAGGCAAGCTTTTCCCATCTCCAGAAGGCAATGAGGGTTCTTCCTCTGAATTTAAGATGAAAAAGAAAAAGAAAACCAGTTAGAAAATTCTACCTCTGGAATTTGGGACTTATACTTCCTACTGTAGCAGAGTAGCAAAAATTAGAGAACTGCATTTTCTCTGATAATGGGACAAGGATGAAAGTTGTTTCTCATTGGCCAAATGTGGGCCAAAAGGCAGTGGTCCACCTGGAGCAGTTTTGATTCCATGGGAGACTTCCTGAAGCAGAGCTATTATGGAAACAGAGATGTTAGAAGACAACCAGATGTCCAGAGGTCGAGGCAGGAATCAAAAATAGCAAGTCTCAAGACCTGTCCTCAGAAGTTTCATAGCTTCTTTAAAGATCCCACGAGATGTGGGGATATTTGTATCCAGAGGGCATTTTCCTTGCTAACTCCAGTCCCATGTGCTGGCCTTCAGGGATTGAGGAGACTCTTGACACTCAGCTGGAAAACATGTCACTCAGAAGGCTGTCAGCACAGACCATTATTATATGTGTTCATAAAAGCAGTCCTACATCAGGTTTTGCTTAATATTTTCTATCATAGGTGAGTATTTTTAAAAAAATTTTTGGCTGTAGCTCCATTGATCTTAGAGGTAGACTTTTCTATGCCTTGTCCTTTGGATGAAAGACTGAGTGGTTAGGCAATGGAAGTGTAATAACCCACGGGGTTCCACTGAAGAGATTAATAAGACTGTCCTGTGCTTTGGGTGATAACCTATTGAGTGTGGGTGAGCCAGGGAGCTTCTTTCATTTTGGATAATTTTGATATAACTCAGAATGGCCCTCTGTGGGTTTGCTGATTCTTTATTAAACAAAGAACAGTGTTTTTATGCTATAAAAAAGAGAAGAGATTAAAATGTCGCTGGGTTGCAGAGAATAGTGTTAGGAACATGCTTTGTGTAATTTTTTTCTCATAAGAAATAATCTTTCGTGTGGATCTAAAATCCTTGTATGTTAGCTATTATTTGTCAAGCTCTTGCTACACTTATTTTACATTTTTGTTATATGATTTAAGTTATAATGAAGGGATTGGATAATATACTTTTAGAATCTTTGCAATTTAAGGATTCTGAATTTCTAACATCCCATTTTGAGAACACTCTTTAATAAAGAAGCATTGGGTCTCTTAGAAGGAGTGAAGGAGTCAAGACTGAAACCTTAGGCATATTTTCTTATAAATTTTCTGGGGGCCATTTCTTGTAGGTGTCTGGAGGCCGGCCATTCTTGAGATCCTACTATGATACAAACCTCTAAAAATATTTTCTCTTTTTTACTCTGTATTATATCAGATTTGGGGGTCTCGGGTAAGGGAAGAGGGAGCTGTTTTCTTGCAACTCAGAAATATCTGTGCTTCACATGGCAAATCGTGACCTTTTCAATTCCGTGCCATAATAAATCTATGTCTACGACAGGCAGCCATGACCTATGTAAAACAATTTGAGTATTACCTGGGGGATATTGTTCCAGATTTGGAAATATAATTTTTTTCCTGTTCTTAACTGTGTGATATTACAAGTAATCCTTCATAACATTTAGACTTTTTAACTCTAACTCAAATGGTTCATATGGAAATTTAAATATATATATTTTTTGAACCAGGATTTCACTCTGTTGTGCAGGGTGGAGTGGAAGACTGTGGCTCACCACAGTCTTCCACTCCTGGGATCAAATAATCCTCCTGCCTTAGCCTACTGAATAGATGGGACTACAGGCACATGCCACCATGCCTGGCTAATTTTTTGATATTTTGTAGAGATGGGGTTTGCTATGTTGCCTAGGCTGGTCTTGAACTCCTGGACTCAAGCAATCCTCCTGCCTTCGCCTACCAAAGTGCTGGGATTACAGGCGTGACCCACTATTTTTAGCTGAGAACAAAACATAATAAACTGTGTCTGAACATTTTTTCTAAGTTCTGTAGTGTTATGGGTACGTAAAAAAGGGAAGAAATCTAATTGTTTTCTTGGAAAATTCTGCTATAGTGCCTGACATTCTGACAGTAGGAATTCATTATTGAAGTTTAAACCATTATGTTTCTAATTATTAATCTATTAATAAATAGATGAGTAAGACCAGATATGTATCATAAAAAAATTATGTTGCCTGAGCCCATGGGTTCGAGATCAGTCCAGGCAACTTGGCTAGACCTTGTCTCTACAATAAAATAAAAAATAGCCGGGTATGGTAGCGCATGTCTGTAGTTCCAGCTACTTAGAAGGCTGAGGTGGAATGATCGCCAGAGCCCAGCAGGTTGATGCTGGGTTGTCATGAGCATACCACTGCACTCCAGTCTGGGCGACAGAGTGAGACTCCAACTCAAAAAAATAAAAAAATTATGACCAAGTAGGTGAATATGTCACCCAAATAAGTATGCTGTGTGATATGTATCACAATTGAGGTCGAAACTAAGGCATATAGAATTTCCAGGAAGGGAGAAACATTATTTCAATTACAGAGAAAGATGTCATTTAAGCTGAGCTTTGAAAAGAATGTAGATGAGCAGATAGAAATAAGGGCAGGAAGAAAGACATCCAAGTTGAGGGGATGCAAATGACTAAAATTAAGAGGCATATTCTGGAAAAAAAGTACTATTGTTTCAAGCCAAATAAACTTAAAGAAGAAACACATTAATTGTTTAAATTATTTCATCTAGTTACTTTATCACAAAAGGTTACTAACAGATTGGGAGACAGAAAAGGCATGTTTTGAAGGAGAAATGATCATGGTGCATAGAGGGTTTAAGTGGAATCCTTAGTGACAAAGCAAAAGCATCAGGTGATCCCTGGAAGACAGTAATTCTCTGAATTAGTAAGAGACATCGAGAAGGGAGGTGGGCTGCTTAACCAAGTGTTTCTCGGAATCTGTATTAGCATAGTGCACTCATCAATGCCACAAACTGAAACGTAAAGCCCGATGTCACCACTTCAAATCGGTGTAATTTTAGGCACATTATTTAATCTCTCCGAAATGTATTAAAAAGGTCTTACTTGCAATATGGGCATGGTGTGCCTGTTTCACAGTTTGTGTGTGTGTGTAAATTGGATGACATAAAGTTTGCAAAAAAGATTATTTCATAAGCATTCAATATATGTCAATTACAACTATTATTCTTAATTTGTCCCTCTTTCCCACTTTATGCTAAATTTGTAAATATTGTATCTCCTAATAGTTCTCAAATACCTCCCTTTCTTTCCAATGCAATTCTTAATACTTTAGTCTGAAAGTATCATTTAAATAAATATGTGATAATTACCTTAATTTAAAACATTTCATATTTAATTTGTCTTGTTTCTATAATTTGCTTCAACTATCGAACTACAAATCAGTTTTTCTCCTTGAATTAAATTTTCAACATTTTAAACTAAGGGATTCTCCTTACAGTCATTTTAGTTTTATCAACAGTCAGTAACTCAAGTTTTAAAAGTTTGTAACTAGCTAAAATAATTCAATTATATGAAGCTAAGTTGTATTTAAAATCAAAGAAGTGTTTTTCAATAGCATTTTATTGTTATCTGTTAATGGAAAGTAAATTTTTAGCCACTCAATGAAAGTGTATTAGCTTTGAGAATGATAAAACTGTGTTTTTCACCTACTGGCTATATAACATCTGCCAGACATTTATCTTGCCGAGACTCAGTGTTTTCATTTGGAAAGTGGGAATGACAATATTACTTATCTCAATGGTCTTCTTAAAGATTAAATGTGATGCTGTATAGAAAGTGCCCAGAGATTATCAGCGCCCTTCTCCATGTAGCACTTACAATAGTTTGTCCAAACAGACATTGAATTCTGCATTAGCCAAATGGTTCTTGAATTTTCCAGACTGATAGTCTGCATCAGGGGGCCTCTAATTTTTTGGGATGAGTCTCTTGGAAAGTTTATAGAAATGCAGGTAACCTAACCCAAAATTCAGAAAAATCTAACAATATGTTTATTATGGAAATTTATCATAATAAAAACAAACAAAACAATATAAATATTCATTAATAGGAATGAGATATATAAAAAGTTTGCTGTATTTATATAAAGACTTGTATACAACTCAAAGATCATATTTTGTAAGAATATTTATTGCCACAGGAAATTATCACAATATGGTGCTCAGGGGAAATCAGCTTAAAACATATATTTTCTGATTCTCGTTTTGAACATTTATACATGGAAAATGGATCAGAAGGACATACACCAAACCATTAGTAGAGATTTCATCTGGTGGATACTAAAGATTTTTTATTTTATTTCAATATTTTCCAAATATTCTAAAACAAATATGTTAACTTTAATCAGGAAAAGAAGAAAAATTTTATAGCAGCATTCAGAGTTCAAAAGGGGGAACAGAGATGGCTTGAAAGAAGTCAGTGAAGACCAGTGATTCTTCTATAAACTGTATTCTGCATCACAGGTTCATACATCACCAAGAACATGCAGGCGAGGCTGACCTAGTCACTATTAACAGAGAACTCTTAAGATGTATGGTGTCTTTTTATAATTTTATTTCTGCTTAAAAACTACCAGAGATTACAGAAACTTGATCTAAAAGTGAAACATTGGGTGTATTTGCATCTGTGTTGGGTATGAGCTATGGTTTGCAAAAGAGTGCTGCTTCTCTGTTTTGGTACTTGATGCAGATGAATGACTTTTACTTGTAACACTTGTTTTCCTTTGTTTTGCAGACTACAGCTATGGAAGCATATGACTGATTATTGTAATCTGTGCTTTTCTCTCTGCCTGATTCCCAAAAGGAAACAAGCCAATATTATGGAAGGGAAGAATCAAACAACTCTATATGAATTCATCATCTTGGGATTCTTCAACCTAAATGAATTGCAGTATTTACTATTCATCACCTTCTTTCTGACTTATATCTGTACTCTGGGAGGAAATATATTCATTATCTTGGTGACTGTGGCTGATCCACACCTGCATACACCTATGTACTATTTTCTAGGGAACTTGGCCTTTCTTGACATCTGCTACACCACCACCAACATCCCTCAGATGATGGTGCATCTTTTATCAAAGAAGAAAAGTATCTCCTATGCGGGGTGTGTGGCTCAACTTTTTACATTCATTTTCTTTGTAGGATCAGAGTGTCTTCTCCTTGCAGCAATGGCATATGATCGGTACATTGCAATCTGTAAACCCTTAAGATATTCCATGATTATGAACAAAGCCCTGTACAACCAGTTAGCAGCCTCATGCTGGAGTGGTGGTTTTCTCAATTCAGTGGTGCACACAGTATTGACATTCCGCTTGCCCTTCTGTGGCAACAATCAGATTAATTATTTCTTCTGTGACATCCCTCCTTTGCTGATCTTGTCTTGTGGGAACACTTCCGTCAATGAGTTGACATTGCTGTCCATTGGGGTCTTCATTGGTTGGGCTCCTTTCCTGTGCATCGTTCTTTCTTACATTTATATAATTTCCACTATCTTGAGGATCCACTCTTCAGGGGGGAAACAAAAAGCCTTTTCTACATGTGCCTCCCACCTGATCATTGTCCTTCTCTATTATGGCAGTGCCATCTTCACATATGTACGGCCCATCTCAACTTACTCATTGGAGAAAGACAGACTGATCTCGGTATTGTACAGTGTTCTTACCCCCATGCTAAACCCTATAATTTACACATTGAGGAATAAGGACATAAAAGAAGCCATGAAAACTGTAGGGAGCAAGTGGCAGCCAAGAATTCCCTCATTTGATATATAATCTCTCTCATACTAAAAAATTAACTTTTTCACCTGTCAGCTGTTTTCAGTGACAATTTAAAAGCTTCTTACTCCCTAGTAATTCTTGAAAACCTCACTCAGTGTCTTCCCTTTCCTAGCAATAATAAAAGTTATTACATACCAGAGTTTGATGTTTTATTCACTGTAGAGTATTATTTCAGGATATTACATTCGTAGAATAGATGAATAAGCAGAAAGAGCAGGGAATATAACTTAGTTTATTGTAAAAACTTATTTTAAGTTAAAGTAAACTTTTCACATTTGCTTGTTAGTTTTAGGTTTACTTATTTATTTATTATTTTTTGGCCATAATGTATTTCTCGTCAAATATCGTAAAAGTAAGAAACATCTAAGGCTCATTCTTTGACAGATCTGTTGGCCCCAAATCTTTCAGGATACATATACCTGCTGAGGACGAGCTCTAAAAGCCTAGTTCTACTGGATCTCATCTTGACAGTGTAATTTAACAGCTTATTTTCACAGGTACGGAACTGTCTCAATGTGGATTATCTCTTTCACTTTTATGCTTTAAGTATTAACCTTTTGCCACTGACTCTCACTTTGTAGATATAAAACATTTATTTCTAAATTCAATAAAGTCTTATAGCGACATTTGTTGTTTTAATCCAAACTCATAATCCTTTTATCAAAATCAGTTTCTATTTTTTAAATCAATATTACTGTAATTCTCGCATCCTGTTTATATCTCATTCGTTTTCTTTTCTTCCTGATGCTCCCCCAATGATTAGTACACTGCTCTGAATAAATATAACATTTTATTACATCTGTAGCTGATGGCCTTCAATGTACTATTGAAAATAAATACATCAATTATATTATTAAAAAGAAAAAGTAAAACAGACGTAATAAAACCTAGAAAAGTGAATTCTAAAGCAAATATGCTGACATACTACTGGAAAGGTTCACAGACAATTCAAACTCTTTCTTCTCATAACAGAATAGGAAGGACAATAAGAACCTCAGGCAGGGAAATCAAGAAAGAGGAAGGAGAGCCAGTAACCAGTGGTATCATACCCTTGAGAAAGCAGCAGCAGCTACTAAACCAAGCACAAAGGGAGGGGCGCAACTCAGTGATAGAAACAAGAAAGAATACACCTGTGAATCTGGAAGTTAAAAACTGAGGCGGTCCTGACCAACTTTTTGTTTGTAATATAAGAAAAATAAAATAATAATTGTCTTACAGCTTTTTTCTTATGTGTACATTCACTATTCTATTTGATAATTGAAAAATAATTATATATATTTATCATGAACAGCATGATGTTTTAAAATTTATATACGTTGTGCAATGGCTAAACCAAGCAAATTATATAGACTATAGCCCACATACTTGTTTTCTGTGGTGAGAAAACTATTCTTTTAGCAATTTTAAGCATATAATGCATTGTTATTATTGTCACCATATCATACAATTAATATCTTGAACTTATTTCTCCTATATAACTGAAAATGTGTGCTCATTTACCAGCATCTCCCCACTCCACACCCTTCCAGGCCCTGGTAGCCACCTTCTACTCTCTATTTCTGTGAGTTCAACTTTTTAAAATTCCACATATAAATGAGATCATGTAGTATTTGTCTTTCTGTGTCTGGCTTATTTCACTTAAGATAATATTTTCCAGATTCATACTTGTTGCTGCAAATGACAAGATTTCCTTCTTTTAAAAGGCTGAATAATATTCCATTGTGTATGTTTTGAAAGAAAACAGAATCTGGGGATCTCAAACTCACCAGGTAAAAGGAAAAGTTAAGGCAATAAGTGGCGCTGGGAATTAAGTTACACACACACACACACACACACACACAAATTATCCTTTTGTTCCCAAACAGACAGTTGCAGCACTACAAGGCCACATACCTCCCCGGATGGTCTCCCTCACCAATTTCTCACAAGGAAATTCCTTATGGACCCCAATCTTTCAGAATACATATCTCCTTGTGGAAGAGTGTTAAAAGCAGAGTTCTGTTGAATCTCATCCTGACAATGTAAATGAACAGTTTACCTTTACAGATATGGAACAAGAACAAAACTAGAAACCATTCTTCCACCCACCCTGAGACAAATGCATATTTGACTTCTTCTACTCTATCTTTCTACACTCTTAACTTATGTAAAATATAGATTTATTGAGCACAAGACAAACACATAATTGGCTGTTTCTCTATCCCTTCTTTTCATGTGTAAGATGTGAATTTACTAAGTGCTTCACAAAGCCTTCACAAGAATGTAACTTTTTGTCTAAACTCTACCCAGTTTTTTCTTTTTTCTTTCTTCTCCTACCCATTCTTTCCCCTTTGAATACCGAAGTCATCAAAATCCAAGCCAGAAAAGGCACAAATCAAGATGCTGCTGTGATTTGTGTTTCTTTTCTGAGTATGTCATAAACCATGACAGAATAAATGTCAAAATGATTGACACATGCTTGTATTATTATTATTTTTTGGTTTACAGTGTGTATTTTATTTTGTTTATCCATTTAGTCATTAATGGACACTTAGTTTTATTTCATATTTTGGTTATTGTGAACAGTGCTGCAATAAAAATGGAATTATAGATATCTCTTCAACGTACTGATTTCATTTCTTGGATATATACCAAGTAGTGGGAGTCCTGGATAGTATGGTAGTTTATTTTTAACTTTTTTGCAGAAAGTCCACACTATTTCCCACAATGGCTGAACTAATTTACATTTCCACCAGCCGTGTGGAAGCATTCCCTTTTCTCCACATCTTCTCCAGCAGTTGTTATCTTTCATCATTTTGGTAATAGCCATTCTAACAGGTATAAGGTGACAATCCATTGTGCATTTCTCTTAAGCTTTTTTTCCCACATAGCTGTTGGCCACTTATATGACTTCTTTTGAGAAATATCTATTTAGGTCCTTTACCCATTTTTAATTGGGTTATATGATTTCTACCATTAAGTTGTTTGAGATTCTTATACATTTTGAAAATTACCTCCTTAACTGATGTATGGTTTACAAATATTTTCTCCCATTCCATAGGTTGTATCTTCACTTTGCTGATTGTTTCCTTGGCTGTGTTGAGGCTTTTTGGTTTGATGAAATCCCAGTTGGTTATGTTTGACTTTCTGCCTGTGCTTTCAGGGTCGTATCCAAAAAATCTTTGCCCAAACCAATGTTATGGAGCTGTTGTCATGTTTTCTCATAGCAGTTTTACAATTTCAGTTCTTGCATTTAAGTTTTTAATTTATTTTGAGCTGACTTTACTATGTAGCATGAGATAGGGTCTAATTTCCTTCTTCCGTTTGTGGATATCCATTTGTCCCAACACTATTTATTGAAGAGACTGTCCTTTCCCCATTGTGAGTTCTTGACACCATTGTTAAAAAACAATTGATTATAAATATGAAGATTTATTTCTGGGCTCTCTATTTTGTTTCATTGATCTGTGTGTCTGTTTTTATGCTAGTACCATGCTGCTTGGATACTATAGTTTTGTAGTATATTTTCAAATCAGGTACAGTGATATCTGTAGCTTTGCTCTTTCTTATAATATTGCTTTGGTTATTTGTGTTATTTTTAGGTTCCATAGAATTTTTTTTTCTATTGTTGTGGAAAATGTCATTGGTATTTTTGATAGGGATTACACTGAATCTGGAGGTTGCTTTAGGATGTGTGAACATTTTAACAATATTAAGTCAATCCATTAACATGAAATATCTTTCCAATTATTTGTATCTTCTTCAATTACTTTCATCAATGCTTTATAGTTTTCAGCATACAACCTCCTTGGTTAAATTTATTCCTAAGTATGTTATTTTATTTTTTTGTAGCTACTTTAAGTGAGAAATTTTTAAAAACTTCTTTTTCAAATAGTTTGTTGTAAGTGTATGGAAATGACTTTTATATGTTGATTTTATATCCTACAACATTATTAAATTTATTTGTTCTTTCTAATAGTTGTTTTGTGGGTTTTTAAATGTTTTTATGTATATGGGATTATGTCATCTGCAATCAGGGCAATTTAATTCTCTCCCCTCCAATTTAGATATCTTTGCTTTTTCTCTTAATTGCTCTGGCTAAGACTTCTAATATATTGAATAGGAGCATCCAAGGGCATCCTTGTCTGGTTCCTGATCTTACAAGGAAAGCTTTAAGCTTTTCGTCCATTGAGTATATCCATTGAGCTATAACCTTGTTCTATATGATCTCTATTGTGTTAAGATACATTTTTTCCATTCCCAATTTATTGAGAATTTTTATCATGAAAGGAAGTTGAATTTTAGCAAATGCTTTTTCTATATATATGGAGGTAATTATATGGTTTTTGTTCTTAATTCTGTAAAATGTATCTGCATATGTTGATCTGCATATGTTGAACCATCCTTGGATCCACTGTATACACCCCACTTGATCATGGTGAATAATTTTTTAAAAATATATGTTGAATTCAGTTTGCCAGTATTTTGTTGACAAGTTTTGTATCTATACTTACCAGGTATATTGGCCTATCATTTTATTTTCCTGTAGTATCCTTTTCTGACTTTGGTATCTGGTTAATGCTAGCCTCATTAAATGTGTTTGGAAATATTACCTTTTCTTCAACTTTTTGAGTTTAAGAAAGATTGGTATTAGTTCTTTTAAAAATGATTCATAGAATCCAGCAGTGAAGTCACTGAACTGTGGACATTTTAGAAGAATAATTTTAATTACTGATTCAGTCTCCTTATTCATTGGTGTTCTGTTGAGATTTGCTATTTCTTTGTGAGTCAGTCTTAAGTTGCATGCTTCTAAAAATGTATTCACTTCACTTAAGTATCCAAATTGTTGACATATAATTATTCATAGTGGCCTCTCATAAGCTTTTGTATTTCTGTGTTGACACTTTAAAATAAAGTAAAATAAAAATATTTTATTTTTCATTTTAAATTTTATTTGAGTATTTTCTTTTTTCTTTTTATGTCTATATAAGACTTGTCAATTTTATCTTTCCAAAAAAACTCACCGTTACTTAATTTTATCTTTCCAAAAAAACTCACCGTTTTATTATCTTTTGTATTTTTTCTATTTCATTTACTTCTGTTCTAATCGTTATTATTTTCTTTCTTCTGCTAACTTTAGGCTTATTTTTGTTTTTCTAGTTCCTTGAAGTGTAACGTTAGGTTGTTTATTTGGGATATTTCTTCTTTAATGTAGGTATTTACTGCTATAAACTTCCTTCTTATAACTACTTTTGCTGCATCCCACGTTTTGGTATGCTGTGACTCCACTTTGATTTGTCCCAAAATACTTTTGTTTCTCTTTTAATTTTTTTTTACTAGATCTTTGGTTGTTCAGGGACATGTTATTTAATTCTCATATTTTTGTGACTTTTTTTTTTTTTTGAGTTGGAGTCTCACTCTGTCACCCAGGCTGGAGTGCAGTGGCCACTCCCAGCCACCGCAGCCTCGACCTGCTGGGCTCCGGCGAGCCTTCTGCCTCAGCCTTCCAAGTAGCAGGAATTACAGGTGTGCGTTACCACACCCGGCTAATTTTTTGATTTATTGTAGAGATGAGGTCTCACTTGCCCAGGCAGGTCTCGAACCCGCCGGCTCAAGCAATCCACTCATCTTAGCCTCCCAAGGCGCGAGATTACAGGCTGAGCCACCGAGCCCGGCGTGACTTCTAATATTATTTTATTGTTGTCAGGAAAGATACCTGATATGATTTTAATCTCTTTAAAGAGATTAAAGTATTAAGTATTAGAGCTTACTTTGTGGTGAGGGCCAGGCATGGTGGCTGAGTCCTGTAATCCCAGCACTTTGGGAGTCCTAGGCTGGAGGATTGCTTGAGTCCAGGAGTTCGAGACCAGCCTAAGCAACATAGTGAGACCTCATCTCTACAAAAAATTCAGAAAATTGTTTGGGCATGGTGGCAAACTTCTATAGTACCAGCTTCACAGGAGACTGAGATGGGAGGATCGCCTGAGTCCAGGAGGCTGAGGCTTCGGTGAGTGGTGATCATGCCATTGTACTCCAAACTGGGTAATGGAGAGAGACTCCGACTCAAAGCAAAATAAAGCAAAACAAAACAAAAAACTTACTTTATGGCCTAACATATGATTGGTTTTGGAAAATATTTCATGTGTGCTTGAAAATAATATGTATTCTGCTGCTGTTGGATGGATGCTTTGTATATGTATATTAGGTTCATTTGGTGTGAAGTGTAGTTTAAATCCTATGTTTGCTTATTAATTTTGCCTTGATGGTCTATCTATTGTCAAAAGTGGGGTATTGAAGTATTCTATTATTGTATTAGGGTCTATCACTCCCTTCTGATCTATTCATAGTTGCTCTATATATTTAGATGGTCTGATGTTAGGTGCATAAATATATTTACAATTGTCATATCCTCTTTATGAATTGATGCCTTTATCCTTATATAAAGAAATTTTGGGTTAATTTTACATTTTTTTCTTACTTAAAATCTATTATAAGTATAGCTACTTATATTGTCTCTTAGTTTTCATTTGCATAAAATATCTTTTGTTGCTTCTTCACTTTCAGTCTGTGTGTTCTTACAAATCAAGTGAGTCTCATATAGGCAGTATACAATTGGGGCTTTTTAAAAAAAAAATTCCATTCAGACACTCCATATCTTTTGATTGAAAAATATAATCCATTTACATTCACGATTATTTATAAATATGGATCTTCTACTGTCATTTTATTAATTATTTTATGATTATCATGTGGATTCTCTGTTTTTGCCATCCTTTTTTATCGTCATCCTTTTGGTTAAGTTATTTTTCTATAGTGGTAATGCTTTGATTTTTTTTTATAGTTTGCGTATATCTATAGATTTTTGTTTTGTGTTTACGAGGCTTAAAAAAACTTTTAATAGGTGATTTTAACCTGATAACAATATAACTTTTTGCATAAAATCTTTACACTTTTACTTGACCATCCACATTTAAAATTTATGATGCCACAATTTACTTTTATTTATGTTGTACATTCCTTAACATGCTATTGTAGATATTATTAGTTTTAATGTTTTTGTCTTTTAACCTCCATACTAAAGATATAAGTGATGGACATGCCAACATAACACTATTAGAATATTCTGAATCTGACTGTGTAGTTACTTTTATCAGTGAGTTTTATACTTTTCTATTTTCGTATTATAGTTAGCATCCTTTTCTTTCAGATTGAATAACAGCTCCCCTTTTGTGTTTCTTGTAAGACAGACTTGCTTGTGATGAAATCCCGTAGCTTTTGTATTTATCTGAGTCTTTATCTTTCCTTCATTTCTGAAGGACAGATTTTTCCAGTTACAGTATCCCTGGTTGCAGTATTCTTGTGTTTCCTTATCGTTTCTTTTTTCCTCTTTCTTTCAGGATCTTCTCTTTGTCTCTGATTTTTGACAGTTTGATTGTGAGATGTCTTGGCATAGTCTTGTTTGGATTAGATCTGATTGGAGACCTTTTGCATTTTTTAAATTTTATTTATTACATTTTTTTGTCCCTATATTTTCTCTTTCATTTTTTTTATACTTTTGTTTTCTCTGTTAAAGTTTTGGTCATTTATTATTTTATCAATTTCATGTATTTTTTGAATTTCACAGAGTTACTTAAAACAATTATTTTTAATTTTTTATCAGGAAATTTGTATACATCCATTTTTTGTCATCACCTACTAGGGAATTAATATATTATTTTGGTAGTGTTAGATATCTTTTTGATTTTTATGTTTCTTTTTGCCTTATGTTTGTGTCTGTATATTTGAAGATATAGGCACTTATTCCAGTCTTTGTAGACTGGCTTTGTCTGGGAGACCATTCATTAGTTATCTGTTCAGAGATTCTGTGCCAACCATCTGGTTGGCCAAAAGGCAGGCTTGCAGCTAAAGTCCTTGGGCAAGCTGGCCTAGTGTCTGGCTCCATGGAGTCAAGCCTGAAGCCTGTATCCACTGTTGTGGACTTTTTGATTGGGTCTGTGGGAGTAGACTTGGAGCCTGGTTTCATGCTGGTGGGCTGTATCCTGTATCCATGGAGCCCACTTTGAAACCTAGGCCCACAGAGCAGACCTAGTGCAGGGGTGGGACTTTAGCCTGAGTCTGCAGGGAATGGTTTGGCAGCTGATATGAGCCTGATGCCTGGAGCTTAAGTCCACAGGTCTGCTTGAGCCTACAGATGTGGTCTCTGGGTTAATGGGAGCTGGCCTGGAGACTGGGTCCAGTGGAGCCTGGGTGCTCCATGTCGTCTTGAGCCTGGGGCCACCAGGAACAGCATGTAACCTGGTAGCTGAGTGGCCCTGAAACCTGTGGCCATGTGGGTCATCCTGGTGCTGAGGGGTGTGTGTTCAAAACCTGGGACTTCTGTGGTCAACCTGGCAATGTAGACAATGCAGAGCCTGAGGCTGCCGGGGCTGGTTGGTGCTGAGGGCAGCCTAGAGCTTGTTGCCACTGAGGTTAGCCTGGTGGTAGCACATCACAGAGACTGAATCTACTGTGCAGGCCTGGAGGTGGTGATACCGGATCTGGCTTGGCACTGAAATGGGCGTATCGGCTCAACCCACAGGAATCTGGATTCTGAGACGATGGAGGCCTGTTCCGTGGTGGGTTTTACTAGAGCTGGCCTTGTTTTGGGGTTCAACTAAAAGTCTGGTGCTCACTTTCCTTTTCTTCCCCTTTGAGGATGATATCTCTCTTCATGCTTTACTGCATGGGGTTGAGGGAGGAATAATGCACAAAACGTAAAACTGCCCTTTCTACACTCTTCAATGCATCTTTTTCTTTTTTCATGCTATACCCAGGTGCTGTAATCTCTTATGTGGTTTCCTTAACTCTTGTTAAGGTATTTGTGTGTAAAGAATTAAATTGATACTTCTGAGAAGGACTGGAATTCTTCAGAAGTGCTGGAGAGAAGCCGGGCTCGGTGGCTCAGCCTGTAATCCCGCGCTTTGGGAGGCCGAGATGAGTGAATTGCTTGAGCCCGCGGGTTCGAGACCCACCTGGGCAACTTGGCAAGACCTCATCTCTACAATAAATCAAAAAAAATTAGCCGGGCGTAGTAGCACACGTCTGTAGTTCCGGCTCCTTGGAAGGCTCAGGTGGAAGGATCGCCGGAGCCCAGCAGGTCGAGGCTGCGGTGACCCAGAGCGGCCACTGCACTCCAGTCTGGGCGACGGAGTGAGACTCCAATTAAAAAAAAAAAGAAGTGCTGGAGAGTTTTTTATTCTACCATCTTGCTAATATCTATTGGCTTGCTGTTTTTCTATAGCGACAACCTAACAGTATTTTTTTCTCTGATAATCACCCACAGTTGATTGTCATCTAAGAGAATAATTTGTTGTCATTAATAATTGAAGACTTTATTGATGCACTTTGTCCTTTTTCATCATGCTTTTCTACCTCTACATCATTTATTTCTTTTTTTTAAATCAAGTTTGGTTAAAAAAAATCAAGCTTGTTGAGGCATCATTTGCATACAGTAAAATTCACCAATTTAAATTATATAATCTATTAGTATTAATTAATATTTGTTGTCTGAGCCCACAGGTTCGAGACCTGCCTGGGCAACATGGTGAAACCTTGTCTCTATGATAAGTCAAAAAGCCAGCCGGGTATGGTGGCACATGCCTGTAGTTCCAGCTACTTGAAAGGCTGAGGTGGAAGGATCACCTGAGCCCAGCAGGTCGAGGCTGCAGTGGCCGTAGTGCGCCACTGCACTCTAGCCTGGGCAACAGAGTAAGATCCTGACTCAAAAAAAAAAAATTGTGTGACAACAACAGCAATCATGATATAGTACATTTCCATCACCTCCAAATGTACTTTTATGCCTCTCTTCAATCACCTTCTTTAATTACCGCAGTCACTGGGAACTACTGATTGCCTTTTGGTCAGTATGCACTTACTCCTTCTACAATATTACATAATGGAATTATACAGTATGTACTATTTGTTTCTGGATCCTTTCATTCAGTGTTATACTTTTGGATTTGCCTACATTGCAGCATAAATTGCTCATCGCACTCTACCAGTGAGAAGTATTTCATTATTTTGATATATCACCATTGGTATATATTTTCGTCAGCTAGTAGACAGTTGGATAGCTTTGATTTTAGCTATTCTGAAAAAAGTGATGTAAACATTGTATCATAAGTAATCTCTTTTTAATTTAATAATTAATAACAATATTGAGTCTTCTAATTTGTAAACAGTATCATCTTTCTATTTGTTTAGGTCTATTTGATTTTTCTCACTAAAGTTTTATAACCTTCAATACATAAGCTTTAAATATTTAAAAAAATGTAATCTTATATATTTCAAAATACTTGATGCTATTGTAAGTGGCATTTTAAAAATTTAATTTCCAACTATTCATTGCTAGGATATAGAAGTATAATTGATTTTTATATGTTGACCTTTTATTCTGTGAGTTTACTCAGTAAACTCAGTTATTCATTCCAGTTGCTTTTTATATATTTACCAGAATTTCAACAAATTGCATGTTTTCTGTGAATAAAGGAGATTTATTGTAGCTTTATTCTAACTCTTGAAACCATGTAATATTAATTCTATAACTTTGTCCTTTTTCAAAATCATTTTGGCTAATATAAATTTTAGAAATAGCTTGTCAATTTCTCTTATTAGAAATTCCCCATCCTTTTTTTTTTTTTTTTGAGGCTTATGGTGAATCTATACGCTGATTTGGAAAAATTTACATATTAAAAATGTTGGATCTCATGACATATGAAGAAGGTATATCTCTCCACTTATTTAGGTTTTTGATTTCAGCCACATTTTGTAGTTTCAGTGTACAAGTTTTACACATCTTACATCAAATTTCACAATTTTTAATGCTGCTGTAACTGATATTTTAAAACATTTATTTTTCATTTGTATATTGCTAATATACAGAAATATTATTGGTTTTTGTTAATTGATGTTTTATCTTGTGATGCTGCAAGTTCTAAGAGTTTTTTGTGTAGATTATTTAGAATTTCTTACATAGAAAACTCCTATTTGTGAATATGGACAGTTTTCTTTGTTTCTAATCTGTGCACTATTTATTATTTATTTATTTATGCATTATTCCACTGGTCAAGACTTTCAGTATGATATTGAATGAGTAGGCATGGTAAGAGTAGACATCTTTCTCTTCTTCTCTAGCTCAGAGGGAACACGTACAATCTTTCTCCATTGTGTATGATCTATTATGTATAGGTTTTGTTTTATAATAGTCCCTTGGAGAAATTCCCTTTTATTTGTAATTTTCTGAGGGATTTTAATCATGAATGCTTGTCATATTTTCTCAAATGCTTTTTCTACATCAACTATTATAAGTATGTGGTTTTTCTGTTTTTGACTGGTAAGACAAAGAATTACATTAATTGAGTTTTCAATATCGAACCCCTTGTTTGGAGTGTTATTTTACATCTATTACTCGATTGAATGTACTAACATTTTATTAAAGATTTTTGTTTATATGCTCATGGTGGTTATTGTCTATGGACTTTTTTCTATTTTGTTTGGTATTGGTATAACAGTAACTATGGCTTCATAACATGATTTGGGAAATATTTTCTCTTCTATTTTTGTCTAAAATATATTAGGTAAAATTGATACTATTTGTTTTTAAAGTATTTGGCAGAATTCACTTAAGAAATGATCTAGAACTGTATATTTCTTTTTTATCATCTTTTATACCATGTGTTTAATTTCATTAAGAATGTAGAACTAGTCTAGTTGTCTATTTTACCTATATTGAGTTTTGGTAGTTAGTATTTTTGAGAAATTTCTTTATTCCATGAAACATATAATTTGGCTAATGTTGTTTATAGTATTAGTTTATTATCATTTCAATATCTATGGAGTCTACAATGATATTCTTTTTTCCATTCTTGATATTTGCAAATTGTATGTTGTTTTCTGAATTTCTTTGTCAGTCTTGCTAGAAGCTTATACATTCTATTGATCTTTTTTCAAAGACCTAGCTTTTGATTTCATTTTTTGATATTGTTTTTTTCTGGTTTCAGTTTTATTGATTTTGTCCATTACTATTTTCATGTATCTACTTGATTTGGGGTTGTTTAATTTTCTTTCATGGTTTTACTAGGGTTGAAGTTCACATCTTTGATTTCAGAGTTTTTTATTTTCTAATAGAAGCATTACAGCACTTCATTAGCTGCATGTCACACATTTCAATATGATATATTTTGATTTTGATTAAATTTAAATAATTTTTTAATGTCCCTGTGACTTCCTCTATGAAGAGTGAATTATGAAATTAAGGAGGACAAGAATAATGTGTTATCATTACACAGATATGTACCATTTCTGTTATCCTTTCTTCATTCCTGATCTTACAAGTTTCCTCAGTTAATATTTTTTCTTTTCTATAAAAACTTTTAAAAATGATTCTTGCAGTGCAATTCTGTTGGCTACCACTTCTCTTATGTTTTCCTTATCGGAGAATATCATTATCTCACACCATTTCAAAAAGACACTTTACACTGGAAATAGAATTGTGAATTTTGTTTTCTTGTGGCACTTTACAAATGCTGTTTTGTTTCCTTCAGGTTTCCATGGTTACTTTTTTTTCTTTTTTTTTTTGAGCTGGAGTCCCACTCTGCCTCCCAGGCTGGAGTATAGTGGCATGACACGGCCACCCCAGCGTCGACCTGCTGGGCTCTGGTGATCCTTTCACCTAAGTCTTCCAAGTAGCCGGAACTACAGGAACGAGCTACCATGCTCAGCTAATTTTTTATTTATTGTAGAGACGAGATCTCGCCAAGTTGTCCAGGCTGATCTTGAACTCGCGAGGTCCCAAAATGCTGGGATTACAGGCAATTATTCAAATCAGTGGTCTCTATAGTTAGTATGTTGTTCTTTTTTGGTTGCTTTTGATATTTTTCTCTAGTTTTTATAGTTTCATTGTCTAGTTGAAGTTTTTTTTGTTGTTGTTGATCCTGTTTAGAGTTCTCTCAGTTTCTTGAATTTGTAGATTTATATGTCTTTTATTAATTTTAAAGATGTGGGGTACAAATCAGGGTTAGGTAAACAAACATTAATTATGCAGGTACCCTAGTTGATGAGGTATGCCCCTCCCTCCCATAGCAGTTTCCCTCAACTGCCAATCACACCACCCCTCCCCTGAAAGTTTCCCACTACTGCCAGTCACTTTCTTATAGTACTATAATTGTTCAAGATCCGCTTGTGAGTAAGAACATATGGTACTCTGTTCATTGTTTCTGTGAGAGATCACTGAGTATGATCGACTCTAAAATCCATCCAAGTTGCTGCAAAGTCCATATGTTTGTCCTTCTTTGGCTGCATAATATTCCATTGTGTATATGTACCACATTTTTTTTATCCAGTCCGGCTTCGCGGGGCAACATGGTTGGTTCCATGTTTTTGCTATTGTGAATAGAGCTGCAACAAACATATGTGTGCAGGTATCTTTTTTGAAGAATGATTTGAGTTCCTCCGGGTATATTCCCAATCGGGGAATTGCTGGGTCATATGGAAGGTCAATTTCTAGTTTTTCCAGAAACCACCACACTGTCTTCCAAAGAGGTTGCACTAGTTTGCATTCCCACCAGCAATGTAGAGCATTCCTTTTTCTCCGCATCCTTGACAGCATCTGTTGTTTTATTTTTTATTTATTTTTATTTATTTATTTTTGAGTTGAAGTCTCACTCTGTCGCCCAGACTAGAGTGCAATGACCACTCCCCGCCACCGCAGCCTCGACCTGCTGGGCTCCGGCGATCCTTCCACCTCAGCCTTCCAAGTAGCTGGAACTACAGGTACGCGCTACCAAGCCCGGCTGATTTTTTTATTTATTGTAGAGATGAGGCTTCGCCTGCCCAGGCGGGTCTCGAACCCGTGGGCTCAGGCAATCCACTCACCTCAGCTTCCCAAGGTGCGGGATTACAGGCTGAGCCACGGAACCCGGCTAGTCAAAAAACTTTAATCATTAAAATTATTCTTTATGAAAAACAGAG
>CAUYQG010077679.1:0-10952 GCA_963574415.1 Tarsius wallacei | reverse complement strand
CGCGGCTGGTGGAGAAACACCCTCATGCCTGATTCTCATCTTCGCCATCCACAAAATCAGGAAGCCATCAGGGGGCTTGGTGTAGAGGGCAGAGCCTCCAGTCAAGGAGCATGCCCGGCAGGGAGGCCAGCCTCTAATACAATGCCTTGCACACTCACACAGCCAAACACACACATGCACACACACACAGACACAGTCACCTACACATGCACATAGCCACACACACATACACTCACAAGCATACAGCCACACACATGCACACTGACACAGTCACATACACACAGTCACATGCAAGTACACAACTCATACACACAGTCACACACTCACAGCCTCACACATACTCACCCACACACACATTCACAGTCACACTCACACACAGTCACACATACTCACACTCACATCGCTCACACACATTTTACAAACACTTGCGTGCTCGCTCATGCACAAACGCTCACATATTCACACACACACATCCTCACAGCCTCACGCAGGCCACACATCCACACACACTCTCTCTGACACACGCGAATTAACCTATGTCCTCCCCCCACTCTGATCTCCAGGACACAGCACATTCCCTCGTAAGCACTGTCCTTGAGGCGGGAGCCACCCTGTCGGAAGGCTGGCTCTGCTGGTCGGGTGGTAAATGGAGCACAGGGAGAAGCGCTACATTCGGGACGTGCTGCACTCGTGTTCTCACGTCTCATTGGCTCCTCTCTAATCGGAACCAGCTGGTAATCAAGCCGGGTTCGTGGGAACCCACCCTCCATGGAGAGCCGGGCCAGTAGGATGCCGGGAGTCGATGAACCGAGTGAAACAGCTGTCACTGACTTGTGAGGTCAGGCTCCGGGCAAGATCAGGGGACAGAGGTGAGGATGCAGCTGGTGCATACAATGCCGGGCTCCTGGCCACCCACGGCTGTGTATGGAGGAGATGAGGAGGAGGGCGTCCCTGTGGGAAGCTTCGCCAGAAATGTCGGCTGCTGGCCGTCCCACACAGTTTTACAATCACTCAATAGCTCTGGGCTGCATGTTGACAGGAACTGCAGTAATTCTAGGAATGGTACCCATGATGATGGTAAGGGTGATGGCAGTGGTGGTGATGAATGATGACGAAGATGGCGATGATGATAAAGATGATGACGATTGTGGTGATGATGGTGGTGATGAATGATGGCGAAGATGATGTGATGGTGATGACAAAGAGGGCGGCGATGATTGTGATGGTGAAGATGATGATGATGAAGATGATGGCGATGAGGAAGATGATGATGGAGATGATGGTGCTGACGGTGACGAATGATGATAGTGGTGTTGAGGATGGTGGTGATGAAGATGATGGCGATGAGGAAGATGATGATTGGGATGTGAAGATGATGATGATGGTGGTGGTGATGATGGTGGTGATGATGGTGCTGTTGATGGTGATGGTGGTGGTGTTGTTGGTAGTGATGAAGATGATGATGACGATGATGGTGATGGTGGTGGTGATGATGGTGGTGATGATGGTGATGGTGGTGGTGGTGGTGGTGTTGATGGTGGTGATGATGGTGATGGTGGTGGGGGGGCTATTGTAGGTGACAGTGGTTATGATGGTGATAATTATGGTGATGATGGAGATAAAGATGGTGATGATATTGATGATGATGATGGTGGTGATATGATGACGATGATGATGGTGGTGATGATATTGATGACGAAGATGATGAAGATGGCAGCAGTCAGAAGCTCCAATGAGGCTCCACAAATCACAAGGAGTGTCTCTACAACAAAGTTCTGCAACCCTAATGCTGCAAGAGTTATAGCCGTGACAACAACATTTAACAACTTTCACTTTTTTCCTTATGATTTATCTATTTTAAACACTTCCCCCTCAAACAAGGAAATATTATCTGAATTCTAGAAATGGAACACATATATTTGACACCCCCATCCCCTTCCTTTGTCTGATCAGCTCAGTGGGTCCACCCTTTGGAAAATTGTGAGGCACAAAGAGTGTCCGTGGATATTTTAGTGCCTGACAGCATCCTGTCTCTTTCTCTCTCTGTGGGGTTGTGTGATATGCACAGTATTTGATATTTTGCATTTTAGTTAACCTTACAGATAGACCTTTTTACAATTCCACAAGTACTTTGAGGTCTATGGAAGTGTTCAGCACAGAGTCGGGACCCCCGTCCACATGCCTGTTGTATTTCCTCTCTCCTGGTCATGGCCCGGGACAGGCCTTAGCGTCCTCCAAGTGTGGAATCAGAAGGCTACCGCATGTTTCTTCTCAATACTGGGTATCACTCAGCGTCAGTCATTGAAAGTCAGTGAGATTCAATGGAATCTCACCACCAGTTAAATTGATCTGCCACTGCTGGAGATATTGTAACAAAAATAACACCAGGTCTCTCCTCTTCAAACTCACCTCTTTCACATCCATGTGCCCTACGGTGAATATACCGAGCTCATGAGAGCAATCGAGTTTTTACCTCAGGAGTGTGGGTAGGCTGGGTTGTTTTGATGGTTAGCTCTTTGTTCCCTACTCACCAAATCCTCTTGGGAAACTTTCGTTCAGAGTTACCCAATGGAATCATATATCTTTGGTGGCCAAGATGGTGAAGTCACAGCACGGACAGGCTTGTGAGGCCTTCGGGTCTGCTCTCTCCCCATCACCAGCCGAGGGAAACACCCTCATCAGAGCACTGCCCTCCCAGGCATCATGCAGCCAACATTTTGCTGTTGGACCGTCCCTTGAAACATAAGCCTCACGAGGGCAAGGACTTGCCCAGTCTCCCTCTGGGACACTTAAACAGCGTCTGGCCCATAAACGATGCTCAAAATACAGAGGCTGCCAAAAAAAGTATACACATTTTAAGAAAGGAAAAAGCTGTATTAAAATTGCAGAGGGATACAGTTCATGTGCGACTTCTGCAATTATAAGAAGTGTTCAGAGTGGTTACCATCAGCACCCAGACACTTCTGATGATGGTGGACATGAACACCTCTTAAAATGTGTATACATTTTTTGGCATCCTCGGTATTTATTGAGTGAGTGAGTTTTCGGATTCAGTATCCCTGATAGGAGGGCAGGATGCTCTCAGGGAATCCGTGCACCCAGAGTGTCCCCTGGGCCGACCCCATGCCTGTAGAGAGAATGGCAAGGAGAGGAAGTCCCGGCTTGCATTTCCAACAGGAAAATGTGTATTTCTTTCATTTATTTTGTGACCACGAGGAGCCACCCTACCAGTGAAGGGACTGCTATGGACATCGTGATGCTAAGATACCTTTTCTGTCATGTTGGAGCCTGAGTGTATGAAGGGGAGATGAGAGGGTCTTGCGTGGGGACACAAAGTATGGTGTGCCTGGGTCTGAGTCTCATGCTTGGGAGTTGACAAGGCTGGAGCTCCCATTTTGCCAGTTGGTCTTCTTTCCTGGCTTGGACTCTGGCATGGTCTCTGGATCCAACTCCAGGGCCAGTTGGGAAGGGGAAACAGCTGTGTGTGCCTTCAAGACAGCATGACAGGGACATAAGACTGGAGGCTTCCAGAGGGGAGAACAAATGCCCCCTGGGGTGTAGACCCATCTCTGGCTAGTGAACAACCACACTAGAACTGCTTTACTGCCTACTTGGAAAGACTTTCCCAAGGGATCTGAGAACTACATCAGGTTTCCTTAACTTGTCTGATGAATCCCAAAGCTGTGAACTGAGCTCCTTGATTGTTCTCTGAAGTGACAAGGGTTATGTTCTCTCAATGAAGAGGACATGCTGGTGAATTTTCTTCTTTTAGATCTGACCCCCGATGCCTTAGATCAGTGGTCCCCTACCTCTTTGGCACCAGGGACTGGTTTTGTCGAAGACAATTTATCCACGGATGGGGGTGGGGATCATCAGGCACTAGCTTCTCAAAAGGCATGCACAACCTAGATCCCTCACATGTGCAGTTCACAATAGGGCTCATGCTCCTATGAGAATCTCATGCCGCCACTGGTCTGACAGGAGACAGAGCTCTGCTCACCCATCACTTACCTCCTGCTGTGTGGCCTGGTTCCTAACAGTACATGGACCAGGGGTTGGGGACCCTTGCCTTAGAGTCTGCATGTGGGAGAGAAGAATTTAGAGGGATAATGAATTCCCCCAGGAAATCTGATGAATAAAAATATTTCCTACTCCCCAATGTTACATCAAACTGGGAAAGGTGTCCTAGTGAACCACCACAAAGAATTTGGGTGCATGGACCACTTCTGGAATAAAGCTCAGGCTAGGAAATTTTTTTTTCTTGACTTCAGAAAAGACACAATCTCTCTCCTCCTTATGTTTGCTCCTTCACTCCAGGTATACTCTTTAATGTGGTCCCCAAAGGGAATGTGGGACCATGACATAGCTTGTGAAAACCCTCAGTGGGGAAGGTTGGCTCATATGGTGCTAGATCCTAGAAACCAGGGTCATTTTTTGATGTCATGAAGGGTCCCAATATCCAACTCTTCCCTTTTTCCTTCCCAGATTTGATGCAGAAAGAAGTCAGATTTCACACAGCAGGCGATGTGCCTAGCTGAAAGACAATCATTTCCACATTTCCTCACCACCAGACAATCTAGCACCACATCCATCACCATCTTCTCCATCAACGTGATCTTGGTAGGGGGCTCATGGAGAGTTCATGGTGCTAAAGCAGCCTGCAAGTTATGCCACAGTGCTGAAAGTAGTAGGGAAACATCTGTGGCTGAGAGTATGGGCCGTAGAGTCAAATCCCTGCATATCCAAGATGTGGGACCCAGGACAAGTTACTCTGTGTTCCAGCTTTTTTTCTGTCTGCAAAACAGGAGTAATGATAGCTCTTAACATGAGGTGGTGGGAGGGTGAGACGATTTGGAGATGGTGATGGTGGTGGTGGTGGTGATGATGATGATGGCTATAGTGATGGTGATACTGATAATGGTGGTGATGCTGTTGATGGTGATGGTGGTGGTGATGATGGTGGTGATGGTGATGATGGTGATGATGGTGGGTGATAATGATGGTGGTCATAATGATGATGGTGGTGATGAGGATGGTGATGATGACAATGGTGATAACGGTAGTAATGGTGACAGTGATAATGGTGATAACGATGGCAATGATGATGATTTTTTCTCTTTTATGACCATGACCATCACTGGGAATCACAAAGCACATTACTCTGTAGTTACAGGTTTCTGAATGTTTCCAGCAGTATGTCCTCATCCTAAATTGAAGAAGATGCTAGAGAGAAGTCCGTTGTCTGATCCTCACCCATTTGGGTCAAAAAGGAAATGGGAAGAGAGTCTGGCTGTTCTGGTCAGAGCTCAGCCAAGGGTATGGGGAGAGAAGCCTGTGCTAGCAGGCCATGGAGCACACTCCAGCCATGGGGGGGATGGGGTGGTGTCCACTCATCCTTCCCAGGAAACGGCAAGCACACACCTGCCACCTGGCCTCTGCTTTGGCATTCGTTCTCCTGAAATGCCCTTTGTCCTTTCCGCCAAGTCCTCCCTCGGTTGTAAACGAGGTACACGTATATCGAACTGTCACCACATGCCTAGAACAGTGTCTCATTTTGCCCTCACAATGACACTGCGAAGTAGGTGGAATAGGCCTGTTACCTCCATTCTACAGATGAGAAAAGTGAGGTTTTGAGATGGGACTTCATCTGCCCAAGGTCACTCAACCAATGTTCAGCAGACACCCTCAGTCCCTTCTTCTCACTGGCTCCTCTAAGCACCTTTGGTTACTTGAAACCCAGTTTGAAAACCACTGGGTTTCTTTCCAGTCTGTGATATGGTTATTTATACAACTTTGGCCATCTCATCTGGTCCCAAGATGGTAAGAAGTGGATGAAACTCAGCTTGTCCTGGATCCCATGGGGTTCAGCAGGAGCACTGAAGGCAAAACACTTTCTTTCCCAAGTCTAGAATTTAGGGGAGCCATTCTTCCTCCCCACAGGCAAAGCCTGGTCTACCCATTGAGGCCGAGGCCTAAGATTCTCACACCAAGGTTCTGAAGGCGTTGTCGGAGGCGGGAGCTTTCAGACGGTGGGTTGAAGCCTGAAGAGAACTTGCCGTGGGGCAATCCGAATGGGCAAGTGGGCTCTGGTCGCCAACGAGGGAGCAGAAACAGGAAACGAGCAGGGGCCTTGCTGGCCTCACGGGATCAGGCCCCACTTCCCTTCAGGTCTGGCATTGCTTCACGGATGGAATAAAAATGGAACGCAGGGTATAATTGCACTCGCCGAGTCAGCAGCTGGAAAGCGTGCATGTTTGCTGAAAGATGAAATCTTACGACCCTGCCAGTCCCGCCCCTGCCCGCAACAGGGTGTTTTCTGTCCGGGAGAAGACTTTGCAGCTATCTAGACCCAAGGGTGAAAAGAGACATTGACCCAGAGTCCCAAGTGGGAACTCTGTCTCTGTCTGTTGCCTGTTGGTGGTGATGGGCCCAGTGTCCAGGGAAGAAGAGGACATGCAAGGTCCCTTTCTGAGGCAGGAGGGCACAGAGGAGACACTGGCAAGGAGAACATGGTGAGGGGCCCCTTGGGTCCTCCTGCTCCTGAGTGTCAGGGGGGTTAGATGTCGACCAAACCAGAGAACTTTTAAAGCTGGGTCACGGGCATCCATGACAGCTTTCAAGGAGGCTCAAGGGATTTGAGGTGCTGGAAGGGACCCCAAGAATGAATGAGACAAGCAGCTGGATCCTAATTCACCACAGTCCTGCTTTGAGAGGGGCGGGGAGGGGCACATGGCGTGGATCAGAATTATTATATTAGGTGCAGTTATCAAACCTCTGTAAACTTAAGCATCACCTGGGAGCTGTTTATAAAAGGTGACTTCACCCCCCAACTCCAGGGTTCTGAGTCGATTGGTCTGGAAGGGGGTTCAGGTATCTAAATTTAATGATCTCCCATATCTTTCTGGCATGGTCTTGAGTAGATCACACTTTCAGAGACGAGGTCTTAAGTCAGGGCTCCTCAAACTCCAGCATCCGAGGGCCCTCAGAGGGCATGTCAATGCACAGAGTGCCGGCACCCTCCAGTCTCTGAGTCCACGGGTCTCAGGGGGTCCCAGCACCTGCGTCACCAACACACTCACAGGTGATGCTGTGCTACTGTGCCCCGGGCCCTCCTGTGAGAACCCCACTTTTTCTTTCTTAGAGAAAAATAATCAACATGTCAACGTGGCCATATCAATGTCTCAAAGGCAGGGGAATTGGGTTGTGTTACTGCCTTTTGTGATTCTATAAAGGAGCACCCAAGGCTGGTCATGTTTAAAGAAAAGAGGCTGATCTGGCTCACGGCTCTGCTTGGCACTGGCATCTGCTTCCCGAGGGAGGCCTCGGGAAGCTATAGTCAAGGCGGAAGGGGACAGGGAGCAGGCGTGTCACATAGCGAGAGCAGAAGCAGGAGAGGGAGGAAGGGGGGCAGGATCTTTACACACCAGCTCCCATGTAAACTAGCACTCTTCACCAAGAGGAGAGCACCACGCCATTCTCGAGGGACCTGCCCCATGACCCAAGCACCTCCCACCTGGTCCCACCTCCATCACTGGGATGGCAATCCACATGAGCATTCGAGAGACAGACATTCACACCATGCCATGGGTCTCACCCACCTCACAACCCCAGCACAGCGGGATCAGCCCTGGTTGGCTACATTCATCTTGAGTGTTTTGCAAAAGTCCTGGGGGTGTTTTAACCAGGGGTGAGGTCCAGAAACCCCTATTTTTTAAAAGTCACCCTCCCTCTGGGGATACTAAGACGCACCCAGAGTTGAAAACCCCCGTCCCACTGAGCCTGACACAGGACAGGCAACTGATGTTAGTTTTCACATCTGCACTTATTGAGTGCCCACTGTATGCTTTCATTGATCTTTACTGAGTGCACTGTCTTCCAAGTACTGTGCTAGAGGTGGTGGGGACGGAAGGAAAAGGTTCCTGTCTGGTCCTTCAGCAGCTCAAAGTCCACCAGGGGCAACAGGTGTGCAGGGCACCCAGGTAGGAAGGAGCCCCAGGTGCAGGATGATAGGTGCCCAAAGACCAGAAAGCAGAGAGGGTCGGGTCTGTGGGAGTGGAGGCAAGGTGTGACAAGCTTCCGGAAGGATGAAGAATCGATGCTGAGCTTTAAAGGGCGGCTCAGGAAGAGGCAAGGAAGGCCATCCCAGGTTGGCAGGGCTGCTGGGTGGTATCAGAACCCTGAAGTGCAGGGCATCCCGTGGGCCCCAGCAGGTTGGGATCCTGGAGCCGGGAGCATGGGGCAGGAGTGATGGAAGATGCGGAAGGATATTGAGGTCAGTCAGGAGCGTGAGTCTTTAGAAGCAAATTGCCACCAGGCACGGTGACTCACACATGTAATCCCAAAAGTTTGGGAGGCTGAGGAGGGAGGACTGTTTGAGCCCAGGTGTTTGAGACCACCCTGGGCATCATAGCAAGACCTCATCTCTACAAAAAATCAAAAATTTAGCCAGGTGTGGTGGCATGGGCCTGTAGTCTTAGCTACTCAGGAGGCTGAGGTGAAAGGATCGCCCGAGCTCAGGAGGGCGAAGCTGCAGTGAGCCGTGATCATGCTGCTCTCCAGCCTGGGCGACAGAGGAGACCCAGACTCAAAAAAAGAAAAGAAAAAAAGGAGGAGGAGGAGGAAGAGGAAAGAAGAAACAGCAGTAAATTGCCTCAGTATTGATGAGTTTCCTCAACCAAGAGCTTGGGTTCGGAGGTACGGAGTTGGCTATCAGTCCTGGGGCAGCCTCGGGCAGAACTGACCCTCAACCTTCTGGAAGAGAGGCATAGCCCAGCAAGTCTATGTTCCTGCAAAATGTTCTGATCCCAGCCGGGCTCAGTGGCTCAGCCTGTAGTCCCGTGCCTTTGGGAGGATGAGGTGAGTGGATTGCCTAAGCCCGCGGGTTCAAGACCCGCCTGGGCAACTTGGCGAGACCTCATCTCTACAATAAATCAAAAAAAAAAAAAAAATCAGCCGGGCATGGTAGCGCACGCCTGTAGTTCCAGCTGCTTGGAAGGCGGAAGCGGAAGGATCGCTAGAGCCCAGCAGGTCGAGGCTGCGGTGGCCGGGAGCGGCCACTGCACTCCAGTCTGGGCAACAGTGAGACTCCAACTCAAAAAAAAGAAGAAAAAATGTTCTGACCCCAACTCCTTGTGAGGAGATTCTGGTGCTCAGATTCCGGCTGAAATCCGTGTCCTCCTTCCAAGAATGAGCAGGGGGAGATGGGGCTGGGGAGGGCTGGCTGGGGGAGGGCTGGTTTCTGATTCTGCTCTAGCCATTCATGCACTGGGTCATCTTATCTGAGTTCCTTCTTGTTGCTGTGCTTATAAAGTGAAATTGGACAGAAAAGCTGAGGAGCGTTCTAGACCTTTCTACTCTAGCAAGCTATCTCCTGGAGCATTAGTGTGTGGATGGATGGAGGCAGTGCCACAAGAGGAAAGCCTGGACCTACATGGGTTTCCTCCTTAATGACTGACCTCCCTTTCCACCTTCTCATGCTCACCCAACTCAGCTCAACAAGATTCCCTTCCTGCCTCATCCTCGGACGAGCTCAGAACACCATGAAGCAGAGTCCAGGTGACTTCCTGACAGGGTGAACCCCATTGGACAGCACCACAGCTTCCAGCTAGGAGAGCTCCCAGGTCACTGACCCTGAAGACAAGTGAGTTTATTCTACAGTGTTTTGAAAATTAACAGCAAGGCCTTGCTCCTGTGGCCAGTGGGTCTGCTAGGAGAAGTCAGACATGGAGGAAGGAACATGGACATTTTGGGTGTGGGGGCCCTTGGGGGAAGGAACTTGACATCTTGAATGTGGGGGCTCTTGGGTAAGGTACTTGGACATTTTGGGTGTGGGGGCTTTTAGGGTAAGGAACTTGGACATTTTGGGTATAGGGGCTCCTGGGTGAAAGAACTTGGACATCTTGTGGGGGGGGCCTTGGGAGAAGGAATTTGACATCTTGGGTTGGAGGGTCCTTGGGGGAAGGAACTTGGGCATCTTGAGTGTGGAGGTTCTTGAGGAGAGGAACTTGGACACCTTGGGAATGGGGTCCCTTGGGAGAAGGAATTTGAACGTCTTGGTTGTAGGGGATCTCAAGGAAGGAACTTGGACATCTTGGGTGTGGCAGCCCTTGTGGGGAAGAACTTGGCCATCTTGAGTGTGGGTCTCTTGGGGAAAGGAACTTGGACTTCTTGGGTTTGCAGGCTTCTTGTGTTGCCATGTGGATTAAATAAGATAGGACACAGCGAGCACCTAGCTTCTGGAATTTGTTCTGGGCCCAGACATATTGGTGGCTGGCATTTTTTGTATAGTGGTCTCTGACATCACTCTCTCTGTCCCCCCAGCCCCTAATCTCCTCTGAAGATCCCTCCACATAAAAGGGATGCATGAGGGAACAAGGGGAAGGCTTGGAAAACCACAATGACCCAGACTGTGTGTAAAGCAGACCTAGAGAGCGAAGCAAAATAGGGTGCCGGTGTGATGTGCAGTCTGATTACGTTCTGTCTCCCATGGAAGACTCAGACAGGCTGGTGGTGTAGCCAGATGGATAAGCACCACCATGTTGCCCTGCTCTTTGGTTGAGTGTCAGCACTGTAAATAAGCCAAGGGTCTCCTACGTTGTCCCCGCTGCTGGGATTACTTCCATTCCTTCCTTAGTGTGTGGTTTCTCTTGTGTCCTGGCCAAGCAGAACCTTCACCTCTTGGGCCACAGTCACTGGTTCACATATTGGCAATGGTCCAAGCAGGCCAAGAAGACTCTGCTTCAGGTCTTGACTGGAACAAGTGGGAAACAGAGGACACCTCATGCACCGAGGTTGCTGAGGAAATGGACTCGTGTTGACACCCGGCCACGGAGGCTTGCTGAACCTTAGAAATCAGGAAAGCCAAAGACCCCGAGACTGCTAGGACATGTTCGGGAGCTGTTGACGTCATTACCTCCCCCTCTAATATTTAGCATATTTAGCCAGAAATAACT
>CAUYQG010077671.1:0-19191 GCA_963574415.1 Tarsius wallacei | reverse complement strand
TAAATAAAAAAATAATTAGTCGGGCGTGGTAGCGCACGCCTGTAGTTCCAGCTACTTGGAAGGCTGAGGTGGAAGGATCGCCGGAGCCCAGCAGGTCGAGGCTGCGGTGGCCGGGAGTGGCCACTGCACTCCAGTCTGGGCAACGGAGTGAGACTCCGACTCAAACAAAAAAAAAAAAAAAAAATTCTGGGCATTAAGTGTCCTCTTGCAACAGGTTCTGTAATTGTGTCTCTCAGCTGCTCACAGGTAAACCCCTCTGCTCTCTCCTGCATGGCTATGGCCTCATTCACAATCTCCCCAGTGTTTGGCCCAGGGAAGGAGGAGGGGCCAGTGTGGATGTGTAGGGCTTCATTTCTCCCCTCCAACTCTCTAAGGTTAGGAATATCTCCTCTGATGGGGAGGTGCAGGATTGTCTCCTCCCCAGGTACTGGTGGGTGGTGCCCCAGCAAGGTATATCCTAGAATAGAGTCCTCCTATTGAGGACTCTATTCTGAAATCCAGGCTTCCCCTGGGTTCATCCCTCTTGGTCATGTCCCAGCAGAGGATTGCGGGGGATGAGATTGGGGGGAGGGGGTTGGGTCAGCCCAGGACTTGCCACTGATCTTTTTGGGGATCTTCATCATCCTTTTCTGGTCACATCCTTTGTCTTATGGCTGAATCTGGGTAGAAGGTGGGGCACCTGAGATTCAGCACTTGTCCCATCCCTCAGAAGTCTGTTTTCAGGATATTCCCTCTGGGTCACAATCAATTCCTGAGTAATTAACCCACAGTTCACAGAGATCAGGTCTGTTGCCTCATGGTGAGCAAGCTGGAGCACTTCCCTGCCCAGTTTTCAGGATGGTAGCAGGGTACCTACTTCATCTTTTCCAGTGGAGCTCAGCCTCTGGTTCCCTCACTGTGCTCCCCCTGCAGCCCTTGCTGCCAGCTCCCAGACAGTTGCTGCAGTGGTGAGGCAGAGCCTGGAGCCAGCAGTCACTGCTATCAACTTCTTCACAGGAAGGACTTTGTTAATTTTTAAAAATGGTGCTTAGCTTCTGCACCCCAAGAAGTGCTAGGGACCACTCAGAGCAGCTGTGGCACCAGCTACTTCACCAGGAGAGTCCTGGTCACTTGCTCCTGAGTCCCCACTCAGTTAGCCATTCACACACCCACACTCTCAGACGTATGCACAATTGTCCATACACTCACTTACTCACACATGGAGTGGACTACATAGTCCAACTGGCTCCACCATAGTCACACTATGTGACTACATAGTCCAACTGGCTCCACCACCATTTTCCCCTCTGTCTCAATGTATAAGTTTTATAGCCATTTTCACAATGACCATGCCAGACAATAACACTACAAAAAAATAAAACTACACACTATGTGTAGTGACTCATACCTGTAATCTCAGCCCTTTGGGAGGCCAAGGCAGGAGGACCAGGAGTTTGAGACCAACCTGGGCAACAAAGTGAGACCTCATCTCTACAGAGAAATTTTTAAAAATTAACTAGGCATGGCACATAAGTTGGTAGTCCCAGCTACTTGGGAGGCTGAAATGTAAGTAAGGATCGCTTGAGTCCAGGAAGTCAAGGCTGCAGTGAGTTAGGATTGTGAGTCTGCACTCCAATCTGTGCTATAGAGTGAGATGCTGTCTCCAAAAACTCAACAGCTTTAGGCCAATATTCCCAATGAACATACATTAAAAAAATCCTCAATAAAATCATAGCAAACAGAATTCAACAGCACATTAAAAGTATAATACACTATGATCAGGTGAGATTTATCCCTGGGATGCAAGGATGGTTCAACATACATAGATCAATAGATGATATACTACATTAACAGAATAAAAAACAAAAATCATATGATCATCTTAATAGATGCAGTAAAAGCAGACATAGAAGGAATGTATCTCAACACAACAAAAGCCATATATGACAAACCCACATCTAACATCATACTAAATGATGAAAAGTTAAAATTTTTGCCTTGAAGATCAGAAACATGACAAAAATGCCCACTCTTACCACTTTTATTCAATATAGTATTGGAAGTCTTAGCCATAGTAATTATGCAAGAGACAGAAATCATAGGCATTCACACTGAAAAGGAAGAAGTGAAATTGTCACTGTTTACAGATGGCATAATCTTATATATAGAAAACCCCAAAGACTCCATAAAAAAACCAACTATTTGAACCAATTAACAAATTTAATAAAGTTGCAGGATATAAAATTAAAATGCAAAAATTAATTATAATTTTATACACTCACAATAAAGTATCCAAAACAGAAATCAAGAAACAATCTCATTTACAATAGCATTAAAAAGAATAAAATAGTTAGGAATAAATTTATCCAAGGAGGTGAAAGACATTGAAATATAGACACTGAAAATTATAAAAACTGTAGAAGTAAATTGAATAAGATACAAATAAATAAAAGAATATCCTATGATAATTAGCCAGAAGAATCAACATTGTAATACATGCATACCATCTAAAGCAATCTACAAATTGAATGGAATCTCAATCATAATTCTAATGCACATTTTACAGAAATAGAAAAATCAATTTTAAAATTTGTATGGACTCAGAAAGGTCCCTGAATGGCTGAAGCAATCTTGAGCAAGGAGAACAAAGCTGAAGGCATCACACTTCTTTTTTTCAAACCTTATTAGGGGGCTACCATAATCAAAACAGCATAGTACTGGCATAAAAACAGATACATAATATACTGGCATAAACAGACACAAAAATAGACCAATGGAACAGAATAGAAAACTCAAAAATAAACACAGACATATGCAGCCAATGAATTTTTGACAAAGGTACCAAGAATACACAATCAGGAAAGAATAGTCTCTTCAATAAACAATGTTGAGAAAACTAGATATTCACATACTGTAGAAGGAACTTGGACCTTTATACAAAAATCAACTCAAAATGGATTAAAGACTTAAAGGTAAGGCCTGAAACTGTAGGAGTAAACCAAAGCTAAGGGAAAGATTTATGACATTAGTCTGGGCAATGCTTTTATTAATATGACACCAAAAGCATAGGCAGCAAAAATAAACAAATGAGGCTGCATGAAACGAAAACACTCCTGTACAGCAAAGGAGACAACCAACCAAATGTAAAGACAATTCACATAATGAAAGAAAAGATTTGCAAGCCATATATCAGTTAAAGGGTTAATATCTAAGACACACGAGGAACTCATACAATTCAATAGAAAAAATGCAAATAATCCAATTTTTAAAATGAGAAATGACCTGAATAGACATCTCTCCATGGAAGACATACAAAGGGTCAACAGGTATGTGAAAAAGTGTTCAACATCACTGATCATCAGGGAAATGCAAATCAAAACCACAATGAGTTACCACTTCACTTCTGTTATGACAACTATGACCAAAACGTCAAAAGATAAATGTTTTCAAAAATATGGAGAAAAGGAAATGTTGGTTGATTGGAATAAAAGTTGATATAGCCTTTATGGAAAATATTTTGAAATTTCCTCAAAAAATTAAAAATAAAACTACCATATGGTCCAGCAATTTCACTTCTGGGTATTTATTCAAAAAACTGAAATCAGGATTTCAAAAGATATTTAGCACTCCTATGTTCACTGTAGCACCACACACAATAGCCAAAATGTGGAAACAACTTAAATGCCCATTAACAGATGGATGGATAAAGAAATTGTGATATATATACACACACACACACATATATAAAACACATACATACACATATATGCCACATAAGGTTGAATAGAATTCTATGATAAGAAAATTCCATAATATGTGAGTGTATGGATGAACCTTGAGGACATTATGCTATGTGAAATAAGACAGTCATAGAAGGACAAATACTGAGCAATTGCACTTATATGAGGTACTTAATATAATCAAATTCATAAAACCAAAGAGTGGAATGGCAGTTTCCAGAGGCTAGGTAGAGGAGAAAATTGGAAATTATTAATCAACAGGTAAAAAGTGTTAGTCAGCAAAATTAATAAGCTCTAGAATCAGGGTAGAACATTACACATATAGTCAACTATAATGTATTGTACACTTAAAACTTTGTTAAAAGGTTAGATCTCATATTAGAAAGAAGTGAGGTGTTAGTATATACAACAACATGGAAATATCTCAAGCATATTAAGCTAAGTGAAAAAAAGACAGACACAAAAATGCCATACTGTTTAACTCGAGTCATATAAATTTCCAGAAAAGACAAAACTATGGCAATAGAAAGCATACAAATGGTTGTCAGGAGTAGGGTGTGGAGAGAGGTAATGACTGCAAAAGGACACATGTAATTCCTAAGGGTGGTTAAATCAGTTTATATCATGATTGTAGTGGAGCTGACGTAACTATACACATTTATCAAAACTAATTGAATGGTACATTTTGGGTTACTTAATTTGATTGTATATAAATTAAGCCCCAATAGAAAAGATAGGGATAAAACAAGGGGAAGGGAGATGCCACAAATTTTTAATGCAACAAAAATTAATAATAAGCTAAAATAAATTAAAGTGAATATGCAAAACCAAAATGTGGTGAAATGTGAGACTTAGTTTCAGAATATGGGTAAGGCCACCTAACAGAGATCTAGATCTACTGCCAATTAAATGAAAACAAAGGAAAAGAAATCAAAGGGTATAGAATGAGTTTTCTCTTGCCCTTCCTTGATCAGGGCCAAGACCTTAGTAGGCACACCAATGCTGGGAGTGAGGCAGGGTGTGGTGGAGCCTGGCCAGATAATTCTCTTTCATTTTCACGGAGACAGGAACAGAGTCAGAATTAAACTTTTGGACAAGAATTCATTTGATATATTACACTGCATTAAACCAGAGTCTGGGTCAGAGAGGGCTTGGCTGTGGACTTCCACCACCATTTTGCAGAAGCTTATGGGGGATGGGGAGGGACAAGACAACCCAATGGGAAATTTCCTGGTGTGTTTGACTGGGACTTGACCACATGGTATGTTCTCTGGGGCCAGCTAAGGAGGAATCCTACATGGTTGAGGCCCATAGTGTCAGGACCAAGGATATGGCTTACATGTTTCAGATTGGTTATATACAGAGGATTAAGCAAATAAGTAAATATATTGTGACCAAGGAGAGCCAGATTTCTCTTTCTTAGAAGATATTTATAAACATAAAAAGAGAGAGCAAAATAATTCCTGTTGCATTAGATTGGAATTGGAAGTATCAATGTAAGCTCAAGTTAGTTCTTTTTCGATTGATAGATGATGGATGAAAAATAGATAGATATAGACACTTGTATGCATGCCTACATATACATATATATGTCCTAGGTCGATTTGCTGAGACAGTGTAGCAGTAATAATGCAATAATGCCCCATTACAATAAACACACCCAATGCACAGATCTTGGTTTCTAAATACCATTCTCCATCAAAAAAGAGCTAGGGCTCTTTAAAGAATTGGCTGGATTTAAAGCTGGAACAGGACACATCTAAGGTGATCCTGGAACATCTTGTTTGTCAGAAAGTAAGTGTTAGACAAGAGAAAAAGGACGTGTCAAGAAGACATGGGAGTCACTTAGAAGGGCTTCCACTGGTCAAACATGAAACCATGAGAGCATCAAAATAACGATAATAAAAGATAACCAAGTGAATAAAGTCGATAACCTTAAGATCATATTGATATAAATAATGATTTAAAAATAAATGGAAGAAATTGGAAAGGCCTTTCTTATCATCAAGTGTCAACTAATAAATGTAGAAGGTATTTGGTACCTATGAAAGCAATAACTGTATCAGAAAAGTGTTACCAATAGTTACTAATAATAATGAGTGACAATTTGATGAGGAATAGGATACTTCTGTGGTCTCAAAAATCTCTCCACAAATACTTAACAATTATTCATTTTCTGATAAGTATAAAATACTTTGACAATGGAGAAGCTTGGCAGACAACACCTTAATCAAGTGATGAAAATGTAATTACCAGAAATGGGAAAATTTGGCAGGGTGTACCTTTTAGTGTTACACACTGAAAATATGACAGTATCATTTCTCTTGCATTCCTGCCAAATATGCATAACCCAAATTTAATCACGTAGAAACCTCACAAAAATCCCAATTGAAGGACATTCTGCAAAGTAACTGGCTCGTACTCCTCAAAAAAATGTCAGGATCATGAAAGACAAGAGAAGGCTGAGAAATTTCCAGACTGAAGACTTAAGAGATATGACATTTAAGTGCGGCACATGATTCTCTGTTGCTTCCTGGACCTCTGAAATGTATAATTGAAATAAAAGGTGAAATTGGAATAGGGTCTGTGAGTTGTATGGTAGAGCTGCATCAGTGTTAATTTTCTTATTTTGATGACTGTTATGTAGGAAAAATGCCCTTATTTTAGAGAAAAACACATTGAAATACTAAGTGACAATATTGCAATAATTTCAAATGGTTAAGAAGTAAATAATAAGGTTATACAATAAAGAATGAGGCAAATATATAAAATGCTGATATTAGGAAGTCTAGGTAAAGAGTGTGTGGGAATAGGCTGTGCTCTTCTTGCAACTTTTCTATAAGTATTAAGTAATTTACAAATAAAATATCTTTAAAAGGTATAGTTTGTATTGAATGAATTGGAAAATACTTTTTAAGCACTTTCTAACCAAACAAAAAGACAAAGAAAAGGAATAGAAGTCTCATTGTAAAATTACCGTGGTTACCAGAATGGTTGTAGTCTTCACATTTTTTGGCATCATCAGTGCGTATTCATGTGTGCAAAACCAAAGAATGCAAATTATTACAGAACATAAAGTAAAGAACACTGAGCTAAAGGGTAGGAGCCTTAAAGCCTTAGTCTCATATTCCCAGAGGAGAGGCCTCTGGAACAGTCATTTAACATTCCTGACCCTCAAGATTACTTAGCTATTATGTGAGTGATTAAATCATAAAGTCCCTTTAACTTCTAAAATTCTATGGGTCAATTTCATCCAGTTAACAGTTTTAAATCAAATTACTAGAACCTTAAATATTGACTAAGTATCTAGCTAAACACAAATCAAGGACCAAAGCTTGTTGGGGTCTGGCAATTTCAGGATGCTCTTAAGTTCATTTGACAATATGGAAAAAGATATAAAACTACTTCCACATGTGAAAGTACCTATTTGGTTGTTTCAGAATAAGGATTTTTTTTTTATTTCTCAACACAAGGTGGAAGAATCATGCCCTAAGTTGAATTCCAGTGACTGCCTGAATCAAGTCTCTGTAGAAGTGATTAATAAACTGATCACATTTTCCTTCTTAACCCTTTGGTGTATCCTGTGCTCACTTAGCATAACTGATTAGAAGATCCCACTAACAAGCTCGTGGAATCATCATTTAAGTGACACTAAGCTCCTCACCCCTGCCAGCCATCTGAAATATGCTTGTCATGGGTCACAAGGTCAATTGAGTGATTGTGTGTGGATATATCATTGCAAATTCAACACCAATGAAAAAATAATTCACAAAGCAAATCTAATTCACAATAAAATAGCAGCTTTATTTTTCTGTATGAACACAGGGTATCAAATTGAGTTTCTGGTGTTCTCGGCATATGCTATTAATCTCAAAAACCTCCTCTTTGATTTGAGACTCTGCTAAAATTCTACACCCCTGCGACTACCATTGTGCCCTTTAGTGATTAATACCTCCTCACCTTTGTTACTCTTTTGAGAATTGTGAGGCAGAAAACCTGAAATGTATGTATTTTCAGTACTTCCAGATTTGTAACCTAGAAGATGGCACTTGCCTTCTCAGTTGTCCCCCTGTCATTATGCTGACAGTCCAATGCACCCACATGATGCTGATGAGAAGTAAATATTACTCTGATGGACTTTGATAGTAATGTTTTCATCAGGTTTCCACAAGTACAGTAAGTTAATAAGGCTAAATTTTTATTTTTATTTATCTTTTTTAGAAAGCAGGATTTATTGAGAGGACAGAAAAGCTCCCACAGTGGGAGGGGACCCGAAGGGGTTGCCCAAGGCTAAATTTTTAAATAAGATGTTGATTTATTCAAAAATATATTTTAAAATGTACTAGCCAAAGAATGATGAAGAAACAAACATTTGGAGTGACATTCCCTCTGACCCTTGAAACAGTGATCTCATGTAAATACTCTCTTCTGAATGTGATCTCTCATGTGAGGAAATGTTGGGAATCAGAAAATGACGTATTTATGACAGCAACTCCATAATCCCCTAAGTAGTATGGCAATGGGAAGTCCTAAGCAAAACATTTACACAGAAGGAATGCACTTCTACAAGAAGCAAGGCCCTGGAGACTCAAAGAATCCTCAAATAAACAGAGGATGGCTCGAGGTTGGTTACATGGGACAAATCTCAAGTGTATTCCATTCTCACCTACTCTGTCAGGAAAACAAGCAGAGATGAGCCTATGAGGGGAAAAAATGTTTTTTCCTGCCTGAATATTGCATTCACCTGTGCTCCTTGGTCAGCTTTTTCAGAGCCTGCTGGCGCTGCAGCACTGCTGACCTGATGGGTCTGGTTATGAATGATCGATGTGCCTATTTGCAATAAAACTCTTTGCACAGATCTGGACCCTCAGCCCCTATTCACTCATGCAGATAATAACGGCAGTTCAAGGCACTTGCCCATAACTCCAAGCTTCATTAAACAAAGGGAATGTCACCAAAAGTCCCTTTAACTGTCTTTATGCTACTAGGCAGGGAGAAATGGGAATTTCTGAAGAAGTGGAATGTACATTGTTAGTAAAATAAAGATTTGTATATCCTAATGCCTACTTTGCACATCTTCCTTGAGCTTCTAGAGTTAAAACTCATCACGTCAGTAATGATCAGAGTAAGAAACGTGAACAAAGGATCTTGTGTGCCTGAGGTCAGATTCTACTTCAGAGAAAATGTTTCAGGGGAATTTTTCAGGGTTGTGACAGGAAATGGGGTGTTGCCACACCCCCTGATTCTTACAGACCCAGCTAGTGTCAGGCTGGTGTCTCAAAGGGTGGAGGATGGGGAAGAAGTGGGGCTCCAGTGCAACCTTGAAAAGACGGACCCTCTGCGGTGCATCCAGGCATGAAGTCGGCCTCTCTCTAGTCTTCAAGAGTGTGAAGGCTTGGCTGCTCGTTTTCTCAGCCAAAACGCAAATTGCTGGTGTTTGTGGAACACGTCTGCCGCAGACATTCTAACGAGTGGTTGTCATCTTAAAATGGTCGCAGGGATTCACCACCTCACTCAGGATCCCCTCCCCAGTCCATTGTGTGTAGCATTCCACTCCACACCCTTGACATCACTCCCACATTACCCTAGTACCCATAACAGTTTTTTCAGCTAAATAAAAGAAACATTCACTTCCTTTTATAATCCTCTCCCTAAAACTGAACTTTAAGGAAATTCTGTTCTGTTTGGGGTTTTTTTTGTTTGTTCATTTGTTTGTTTTCTGTTGTTTTTGTTGCCTGAATAACCATGCTACAATTTGAAACTCATAGGAAAATGGATTTTAAATGACAACATATTTTCAAAGTTTAGATTTCTTGAAGATCAACTGAAAAATAATTGGTATTCGCACTTCAACACTTAAGCAATACGAATTCAAGAAAAATAAAAATTAAAAACAATGGACAGATAAAATTACCCTGTGTGATAATAAACACACAGAACTTAAATAAATTAAGCCCAGAATAAAACACCTTTTCACAGAGAAAGTTTTGACCTAGCTCATTTGAAATTTTTTTCCTGCTTTGACCCATAAGTAGTAGTCATAAGGTCTGAAGTTTACATATATGACCACATAAAACATGACAGGTGGATTGTCTAATGCTAATTCACTACTGAAGGTTAAGAAAATGGGCTACCAGCTTTTCCTGCCCACTCAGAAATTGATTCTCGGGCAAACTGCACACAGAAGTGGTCTTCAGGGTGGCCCTCATTGCAACAAATCGCTTTCCCTTCTGAATCTCTCTCAAAACGTATGCATCCATCTGCTCACACAGAGCCCAGCACTCACTTATGCCCCAAGCGACCTTGCACCAGGTCTGCATGAGCAGAGAAATGTGGAAAAGATTCAAAAAGTGTGGAAGGCAGGTTGTGATATCCAAGGTAATGAGATAAAATGCAGAGAAAGTATTTCTAAGACATCCTCCTGGAAAATAAGCCATGCAAAGAATAACTGAAAGAACTGGCCAGGAGGAAAAATCCAGGAAAGATAGTAGAATTACATTCAAACATTCAAAGGACATCTACAGATGAAGAAATTGGACTGTCGATCTGGACTGTCTGTATAAAAGTGAGAAGCAAGATTAATGAACAGAAGTTATAAGGTAGTAGATTTTGTCTCAATGGAAAAAAAAAGTTTCTCATCACTAAAAGTACCAAACTGTGGCTTGTGAAGGAAGGTAATGTGCTTCCCCTAACCACCTATGGGAGTTGACTTAGGAGACGACATTAGTAAAATGGGTAGGATATTTTTTTTAATATTTCTAACTTTTAAAATTATATTATTCTATGATGAGTTGGGAGTTAAAAATCTTTGTGAGCAAAAAAACTTAACTAGAATTTATTTTTCCCCTAATTATCATCTTAAGTCCTGTTTGCATTAGGGTGTACATGTCTCTTCTACCCAGGAAGTTGGCATGACCTTTTTTTTTAAAACAACTTTTTTAAAAATCAAGAAACGACAGTGTGCTATTCTGTAAAGTGAGTCCATTTATGGAAACTCCTTGTGGCATTAAAATGATCAGGTTTAAAGTTATGACATTTCTTACCTGTTTGGAGCAGTTTGGTCACCTCAACTCAATTTGAATAAGAAGCTCAGGGATAAAAAATTAATGATACATCCTCCTCTTCTCTCCCACACTCTTTCAAGGCCTGAGAAGCTTCTGCCCAATACTCTCCATTCAAACTGACTGAGCAATTCAAAGCTCTCTCCCAGGCACTTAAAGCTTTGTGCTCTGCAGCTATATAACACTGTGGTAAATTTTGTGGTTCACTCATCCAGATATACCTCCCACCTGCTGGAATATATGTTTCCTTTCATTATTTTTAAATTTAGGCAGTCCAGGTTTGTTCTGTTTTACATTGGGTGCTATATTATATACTTGCCCTCCCCGTAGTAGAATTTATTTCAGTGTATTTCTACCAGAGTATAAATGACTATGGATGAAATTGTTCACTTATGGTGCATGGGAACCATTCGTGTCTTAGTCTTTTTGCATTTTACACAGCACTTAGCACAATGCCCTAAACACAACAGATGTTTAGTCAAGATTTGTGAAATTCAGTTAGTTTTTGGGGGTTGTTTTGTTTTGTTTTTCTCAAGTCAGTGTCACCAAGAAAAGTGAAACTGTCAAAATCATGACATTTACAAAATATCATGTGCTCAAATATTTTGGTACTGTCCATGCATTTAGACAGTGATTGATCAATTTACTGATATGTAGTAAGACATTTAAAGTACCTGATCATCTGCCATTTAAAATTAACAATCTTAGTTTTCTGGAACAAAGGAGGAAAGAAAGAGTAAGATCCATTTTTGAGCAACTTCATGATTTCCTGATGTGAGCACTACATTGGGCCACAAATGGGCATACAGGGGTCACAGGAGAGGTGAGGAAGGGCAAGGCCCTCCTTTCTTCCTCAGAGCTCAGCAGACATTGGCCACCTCCAGTAGTGCAGCATGAATTTCTGCTGGGGTAGAATTTGCCCAAGGGGTGAAAGAGAATGATGTACCGAGGATCTTGATGACCATGATTCAATTTCCACCTTGAGAAGGGAATTTCTGCTTTATGCTTCCTAGAGCAAAGGATGGAGGGAGTACTTCAGCCTCTGCCCCAGCTCTCTCCTTTCATGGAAAGAGTGACCCATCTAATTGATGAATATGGTAGAAGTAACTGAGTACATCTGGCTCAGCACCTTCTAAGTCCCTCTCCTTAGGAGCCAGCTCAGCTGCAGAATGCAAGCTTTGGGGCCTCTTTTCCCACATGATAGCTTAGCAGTTCTGGTCCTACTCCTGCAAGGGAGAGCCTGCAGTTCTGGGAGAAGAAAAAGGATCCTGTTAGGTGATATATTAACAGATCCTGTCTGGCCATAAATTTAAAGCAATATTCACTAATTTGAGCTGCTTTAATAAGGATTTCGATATATCTGATACCTACTCCTATCTCTCTGTTGTTTCAAAACTTAAAGGAGAGGTAAACAAAATAGAATAAGTTTCATTTTTTTTTTTTAGTTGGAGTCTCACTGTTGCCCAGACTGGAGTGCAGTGGCCGCTCCCGGCCACCGCAGCCTCGACCTGCTGGGCTCCGGCGATCCTTCCGCCTCAGCCTTCCGAGTAGCCAGAATTACAGGCGTGCGCTACCACGCCCGGCTGACTTTTTTTTTTTTTTTTGATTTATTGTAGAGAAGAGGTCTCACCAAGTTGCCCAGGCGGGTCTTGAACCCGCGGGCTCAGGCAATCCACTCACCTCAGCCTCCCAAAGGCGCGGGATTACAGGCTGAGCCACCGAGCCCAGCTAAGTTTCATTTTTAAGCTCATGTATTAAACAACTGTAACATGTGTTTTCTATGAGATGATATCAATTTTAAAACCAATATATACAATTATTAGATAACTTAACTTCCAAGCTTTAAACATTAAAATAATCTGTATTCTATTTTTATACTATTCTCCATTTAGTAAGACAGAAAAATTTGAACTGTTACTGCTAAATTTAGTGTTAATTTCTTGCGAAGGAAATCTTTATCAGCCAGTACATTAAATATATATATATACATATATATATGTATATATATATAAATTTATAACTTGGGGTTTTGAATAACAGAGTAGTTTTACCAGTTTATTTATTCCAGTCTTATAACAAACATTAATTCTCTTGCTATGAGTGATAGTATTCCCAGGCACACCACATCTGAAACATAGTCATATACTTTTAATTACCATCTTCATAATCATCTCAGTACTTATTGTGGTACGATTTTCAAAGTATTTTTATTCGTATTATTTTATTCAACCTTTAAAAAACTCCATAAATTGGGCAGGACAATGGTTTTATCTTATTTTAGTAATGAAAAGCTCATAAAATGGGGTTATGTGACTCCCTCAAGTTACTCAGCCACAGGGAATAGGCTGATGCTAGTACTAAAGTGTCCTACCTCCTATTTCTACATGTGTTTTATACTTTTCTTATGTTTTCATTGCATTACATATTTATAAAGGCAGCATTAATTACAGGTGACTAAACCATATAATTGTTCTTTGTTTGGCTTTCAAGAACATATTAACTCAATGTAATCAAAGATTTGTATTGAGTATTCAGCATATGGTCTAAGTAATAATAATAATAGAAGGCTATAAAGGTATTAAATAGATGGATTGATCATTGTGTGAGTGGATGATAGATGAATGGATGGATGGACAGATAAATATATGATTGGCACAAAGATGGAAGAATAAGATGTGACTCCTAAGGAGGACAAACATAACAATACAAAAAAACAGGAATACATGTTGGTATATTCTGCAATAGAGACATTATGCCAGGGGAACAGACGACAGAACAGTTCATGGCACCACATATTAAGACTGGTCTACAAATGTTGTACTACAGACCCATTGTGATGTTCTTTATGTTGTAAAGAAAAGAATTGGAGGTAATGAAGCATGAATGGCCCATTGTAAGAATTTTTTTTTAAGTTACCTTAGAATACATGAAAATCAACAATGAATCTAGGAATTTAAAACCCCAAAGAATGTAAATGAAAAACCCAGCCCTCCACATTTTTATTAAAGCAGTGACATCCAGATGGGATGGAGGGCAGAGGGGAGATGCATAATGTCATGTACATGTGTATTTAGTAGTTAAAGAAAGCATTGAGCCAAGGCATTGACCAGACACATTTCTAACCTTGACACAAGTTGCTGAGGAAATGGCCCTTAGAATAAGCAGCACAACTGGCCTTATTTTGACCTGAGTCAGCAGGAGCTTTTAGCAGTAGGATACGCAGAGTTCTGTCATGTAAATGCCCTCTCCAACAAGAACAGAACACATTGTTCAAGTTGCTCAAACAGAGCTGGCAGTCAGTAACGACAAAAGGGAACTTGGGTACAGAGAAAACAGGGAGAGGATCTCTTTCAGGAGTGGGGGTGTTAAGGAGATTTAACAGAGTGAAAGGAAACTATTCTGGGAAAGATAATGTATGAATCCAAAATACTCTGGCACTTTAATCAAATATGCTGCTTGGGGAAAAAGCACAGTCTGCACCCCAACACCTGCTGGACCTAATGGACTCTGAAATGTTGTTTCAGAATTAATCAAGTCATTTAAAATCATAGCTGCAGTCTCCATTCACTACTCCTGTGCATAAATGTGCTGATCCTGATACTAATCCATGTTGGGTGACTTGAGCAATATATCACCATAATTGCCATTTTAGGGCTGCAAATTGGAGCTAAAATAACCAGATGCAAAAGAGATGGCCATATCATACTCTCAAGATGGATCTTCAAAGTTCAAGGAGAGTTCAAGCATGGAAGAGGCAATAGAAAGGGGTCAAGTGTAAGGGGATTGTTCATGTTCGAGAGGAATTAACTTTACAAATATATTGTTTCTGAGGTGGTAATTGTCCCATCTTACAGTTATTCATACCTCATTTACTCGTTGCATTCTTCTCAAGCATTTAATGAAATGAATTTGATTTTGACAAAATATTCTATTTCAAAATTGCCATTAATTTTCCAGATTTTTTATTCTCCTCTAAATTATCTGTTTTAAAGGGATAGAGACTGGATTTGGAAAATCTAATATTTCCCTAGGTAATCTTCTGGCAAGAATCCATGTCAGTTTTAGATATTTCCTTCATAGCTCAGTAAATTAAATCCCTGAACTAAAAACAGTAAACAACATCCCAAACATCTCAAACTCAAAAGGCCAGGACAGAAATTTGCCCTGTGTGAGTAAGACTAAGGCAGATTATCTGTCAAAAGTTTCTGACATACAGGACAGTAAAAATATGTAAATGAAAGTCCTACACATTGTTACTTGTTTGCAAAAAATTGAGATGAATTTGGAAAATTGGGAGCAAAACAGTACCCTGTGACTACTTCAGTATCAAAGTTGCCAAAATACCACTGTTACTTATGGCTTTGATTGAATCATCATTCCCTTAACATTTTAATAAAATAAATCGCCATAAAAAGAAAACACAATATACTATCTCTGTTTCAAAAAATTATCATAGCACTTAAGGACTTTCACAAGCTGGAGTCAACCTACTCATTTAACACGTCTTCCTTCACAAGTCCTTGCTCTTCAGCTTCTGCAACAGCAAATGGCTCATCATTTCCCAAAGAATAAGACTTCTTTAAACTTCCAAGCCTTTTCAAATGCTTTTCTCTCCACATAACACAACTATATTCTCCCTTGATCTAATTGGTGCATTTATTTCTTTCTTTAATACCCAGCTGAAATGTCACCATCCTTCTCTGACAAACCACCCCAATATAGAACAGTTAGTTCTTTCTGTTTTTGCTTGCCCATAGTGCAATGAAAATATCCATTGTAGAACTTTTCACAATATTGATATTTTCTTTGTGTATATCAACTTCAATGAGATTATGAGCTGATAGAAAAAATAGACTTATCTTCACAATTGTCTGAAGGAATATATTAAATATAGGCCAAAACAATTTGTAAAAAACTATAAAGCAGTCTTAAAATTACAGTTGTTTTGCTATTATTATTTCTAAAAACAAGCAATATATCATAACATAGCATAGATACTTCTTTGTGTCTATTACTTTCTAATCTAGCAACCATCAGAACAGAGGAGATAAAATTTGAAGAAATAATTGTCAAAATTTTTCAAAAGTTGATAAAAGCTATATACCTTGATTTCTAAGAGTTCAAACAAAAGTTCTATAAACACAAATGAAACTAAACCATGGCACATCATAATCTGATTGCTCAAACTAATAATAAAGAGAAAATTATGAATATAATTGGGGAAAAAACTTTTTACGTATAACAGGGAAACAAAGATAAGAATAACCTTAAACATCAACAGCGATGCACTCCAAAAGACAATGCAATACAATGAAATTTTTAATGCAATTAAAAAATAGTAAAACTAAAATTCTATATCTGGCAACAACAACAAACTTCAGAAATGAAGGCAAAATAAATATATTTTAGCAAAAAATGAGCATTCAATTTCTTTGCATCAGATTTCCATTAAAGAAATGTTAAAAATAATTCTTCTGACTAGAAATTAAAAATATCTGAAAAGTTCCCTATGCACAAGACTGTCAAGTAGCTAATATGTAGTAAATATAACAGACATTTTTGTCATTTTTAAAGTTTTTTTAAAAGATAAGCAATTGCTTAAAGAAAAATAATAACATAGTATTCTGAGTTTTATAACACATAGGAAAAAAGGTACCAACAATATAACAAAGGATTGCAGGAGGGAAATGGATGTATGTAGCTCAGGATCATTAAATACATATAAAGTAGCATATTATTTAAAGTAGATTATAATAAGGCAAATTATATATATGTTAACAAAATATAAACAATATTTTGTTAATAATCCAGAAACATAGCTAAAAACAAACACTGCAATACCCTAACTCAAATGGGAGCAGAAAAAGAGCAAAGAAAAAAAAGAAGATATAGGACAAAAAAGAAAACAAATAGGATAATAGTAAGCCTTACCTCAACCATATTAATAATTACATTACATATAAATTGTCTAAAGTTTCCAGTAAGAAAGCAAAGATTTTCAGACTGATTTAAAAAGCATGATTAAGCCATACACCCTTCACAAACAACTCACTTAAAATACAAAGTTACAGAGGCAGGAAGGATGCACAGAAAAGCCAAGGGGAATCTGAACAGCCAGGTCTTGCTGCACTTCCCTGCTCAGCTTGTTTATATTAGATCATACCCTTTTTGTCTAACCACATTTCTACATGGTTGTTGATCATGCCTATCCTGCAAAGACTCCATAAAAGGCTCAAGAAGACAGGTTTGGAGAGCTTCCACGTAGCAGAATACATGGAGGTTCCTGGAGGGTGGCAAGACTGGGGAGGGTTTGGGTGCTCCACGCCCCTTCTCACATACCTCACCCTACATATCTCTGCATCTGTATCCCTTGTGAGATTCTTTACAATAAACCAGTAAATGTAAGTCTTCCAGAGTTCTGTGAGCTGCTCTAGCAGGTTAATTGAAACCAAAGTGAGAACTCCAACTTAAAGCTGGCTGACTTGAAGTTTTGGAGGCCCAGACTTCTGCCTGGTGTCTGAAGGGGGACAATCTTGTGGGACTGAGCCCTCAGCCTGTGGGATCTGATGCTATCTTCACGTAGATAGTATTGGAGTTAAATTGGAGAATGTTCAGCTGGCATCTGCTACAGAGTTGATTGCTTTCTTGGTGTGTGGAGGAAAACCCTCACACATTTGGTCACAGAAATCTTCCATATTGATTTCTATGTGGTGTGATAACTCAGAAAAAATGAATTGAGTTTTGCCACACACAGTGCTTAAGGGAAATTTATTGGTTTAAATGTTTATATTGGAAAAGAAGAGTCTAAAATTAATGATCAAAAGCTCCACCTTAAAAAGCTAAAATAGAGTAGCATATTAACTATAAAAAGCAGAAAGAAGGAAATATATTGTTTATGAGATATTGAATCAATAAAGAGATAACTGAAAACTAATGAAGAAAGCAATAAAAATAAAAGCTGGTTCTCTGAAAAATAAGTTTAAAAATTTTTAGCTATACTAATCAAGAAAAAAGGAGAGAATACACAAATAAATTCAACAAAATATACAAAAGGAATAAATTCCTTGAACTATAGAAATTATCAATATTTGTTAGCACTATATCTAGAACATATATTGAATTTGTAAATAAAAACTTTCTCAAAAAGAAAACTCCAAGTTCAGATAGGTTTACTAGCTGAAGTCTAGCAAAAAATTAAGAAAGAAATGATTCTAATGCTACAGAAAATATCTCAGAAAATAGAGGAGGAAGAAACAACTTAAAAGATCGTTTTGATCCTTTCTCTTATACATACACAAAATTAATTCAAAATGGATTAGACAAACATAAGACCTGAAGTCATAAAAACTATTTTAAAAAAACCATTACATTACATATTACATTACAATTACTATTACATTGAGAAAAACTCCATTTAAAAAAAAAAGCTGGTGGGCACACATTGTCAGGATCTCCTGAGGATGGGTGTATCCCAGGCCCAATTCCTCACGTTTGATTCAAAATAAAGTGTCTTAAAATATTTTGCAGAATTTGGCACCTTTTCATCAACACAAGGGATACCCATGCACAGAGGAAAAACCAGATAAGGACCCAGTGAGAAGGCAGTCAACTGTAGGAGAGAGACCTAAGAACAAAACCAGTCCTGCTAACACCCTGATCTTGGACTTCCAGCCTCCAAAACTGAGAAAATAGATGTTTGTTATTTAAACCAGCCTGTTTGTGGTATTGTGTCATGGCAGCCCTAGGGAACTAATACAATTATTTCTTTCTATAATATTTGGTCAGATTATCCAGTGAAGCCATTTGAACCTGATGTTTGTTTATGAGAAAGTTTTAAACTATGTATTTGATTTCTTTAATAGATATAAGGGTGATTTCAAGTTGAGTGAGCTTGTGTCTTTCAAGGAAATTGACCATTTTATCTTAGTTGTTGAATGTATTCTTGCATTCATTTTTATACCAAAAATCACAAGTTTTAAAAAAAGTTATTCTACTGTCAAAAAAAAAAATACTTTGCACAGCAAATAAAACAATCAATGAAAGAAAAGGCAACTACATAATGGGAAAAACATTTGTAAACTATATTTCTGATAAGGTGTTCATATTCAAAATATATATGGAAGTTATGCAACTCAATAGTAAAAACACAAATAGCCTGATTTTAAAATGGCAAAGAACTCGAATAGATATTTTTTCCAAAGACTACATACAAATGGCCAAAAAGTATATCAAAAAAGGCTCAACATCACTAGTTATCAGGGAAATGCAAATCAAAACCACAATGAAGTATCACCTCACTCCTTTTAAAATGTCTATAATTTAAAAAGACAAAGATAACAAGTGTTGGCAAGAATATCAAGAAAAGGGGGTCTCATACACTATTGGTTAAAATGTAAATTGGTACAGTCATT
>CAUYQG010077670.1:0-14375 GCA_963574415.1 Tarsius wallacei | reverse complement strand
TCTCACTCTGTCGCCCAGACTGGAGTGCAGTGGCCGCTCCCGGTCACCGCAGCCTCGACCTGCTGGGCTCCGGGGATCCTTCCGCCTCAGCCATCCAAGTAGCTGGAACTACAGGCGTGCGCTACCACACCCGGCTAATTTTTGATTTATTGTAGAGATGAGGTCTCGCTTGCCCAGGCGGGTCTCGAACCCGCGGGCTCAGGCAATCCACTCACCTCGGCCTCCCAAAGCGCTGGGATTACAGACTGAGCCACCGAGCCCAGCCAGACAAATACTTTCAAAGAAGATATACAAATTGCCAATAAGCATATGGAAAGATGTTTAACATCTGAAGTCACCAATGAATACAAATTAGAGGCAGATGACCAAAATATTCATATTAAAATGCCTTAAATGTAAAAGATCAGCTCACAGTCTTTGATGCTCAACGTGTTCCTGAGAGGCAGGAGGACCTACATGTTGCTGGTGAAATGTAAAATGGCACAACCCCTTTGGAAAGCAATTGAGCAGTTTATTATAAATTTAAAGACTCACTTTCCTTATGACCCAGAAATTCTACCACTAAGTATTTACAAAACAGAAAAGAAACAGATGCCCACAAAAGAATACATGTGAAGTTTCACAGGGGTTGTATTTATAATAGTCAAAAGCTGAAATCAATCCATATATTCAATCAACTAGTGATAAATGCACAAATTGCTGTATAACCATGCAGCGCAATACAACCCAATAATTAACATTAATACATTATTGATATAAAGAACAACATGGTTTATTTCAAAAACATCGTGCTGAGCAAAAGAAGCCAGACAAAAAAACTACAAAATGTGTACTTCCGTTTATAGGAAACAGATCAGATCCATAGAGCTAGAAAGTGGCTACATTGGCCAGGCTTGGGAGAGAAGGCAGCTGGGAAGAGCCGTAGAGGACTTTGGGAGGAAGGGGCTATCCTGTGTCTTGACTTTAGTGGTGACAACGCCATTGTTTACATGGGCCAGAATTCATCGAAGTGTAAACTAACAACAGACCTATTTTATTATTTGTAGATTAAACTTCAGCAGTTTACTTTTTAAAAAAATAGAAACATGCCTGGTCTAGATGGAAGATGGTGGTGGTGCAACGAGAAACATTCAGGAAACAAAGCCTCCCCTGGTGAGTCTGGGTATCAGGACATCCTTGGTGATGGTTTGGTTTGGCACTTCTCGCTAATTTCTTCCATCGCCCAGAGTGACAAATGCCCAATGTCTACGCCATCCCAGCCTTCACTGACATATGCCAGGAGATGAATCTGCTGCCACATTTATGAAGGCAACTTTATCCTAGGCTAATTAGCTGTGCTTTTTCTACTTACAATGTGATCCATGACAAACTAACTGTGATACATTTGACTGGTTAAAAAAGTGGCATTTTACCTGTATTATCACCTAAAGGCATGAAATTGCCATTCAGTGATACTTCCATACCTTAACCTGTTAAGCAATAGTTCATTGTCTTGTTTGCTTAACCAGGATTCTAATTTTAATACCTAACTATTCCTTCCAAAAAGAAAATGGCAACATATCATTTACTTATAATAACATACCACTGAAGCAGGCATTATAACCACACCTCTTCTCAAGGAATCTGCAGTCCTAAGGGCATACACATTAAGAAGCTTAAATAAAACTTACACAGAGAATGTTTGTTCAAAGTATTATCAAATACTTTTAACTCCTCAAAATTATCAGATGTTGTAGCAATAGGCAGGGAATAGGCTTTGGAAATGTATTGCTAAAATCTGATTCTATTTGATTTTATTCTTCCTGTTTTGCCATCAGAAAGACTGAATTACTACCTACCACACCCAAAATGAAAGTTGGTCAAAATACGTATTAAAGTGCCATACTAAATCAACCAAGGAAAGTATATGTAAGTAGTTATGAAAAATATCAATTTATTTTTACCAGAAAAACCTACATACATATGCTATATAAGGAAAATTAAAATGTTGTACAGTAGTTGATTGTCATGCATGCTTAGCCACGGTTCTAGAATCTGAGATTGAAAGTGACCTCCCCATCAGTTGCAGAACTTCTTGAATTGCCTCTTGTGGGTATTTTTACAAAGCAACACATCAAACTCTAGAGAATGCAGAAAAGAAAGGAAAGCCTGAGCGTTACTTATTTATTGCCTTTCTTTAGTAAAATGTTGGGGACTAACTCTAACAAAGTACTAGCATTCTTTGTGACCAAATAGAAACCAGAGTGGTTGTTGAAAGATGTTTTCATCTTTGAATGTCTGCTTGAAGCTAAGAATAAAAGCAGGTAAGAAAGAATAAGGCTTCGAATGGCTGTGTGGGCATTAGATGTTTAAGATCTCTAGACACTGTTCCAGAAGATGCGTCCTGGGTATGGTGGTCAGGAATTGGGGGCTCAGCCACTGAGAAAACTGGGTGTCACAGCAGGACATGAATGGAACACCTGGGGGCTTGAGAGAGTATTTGCATTTCAGAATCATTTTAGTCAATCTAGGTGCGGCCAGAGTCATTGAAGAAAGGAGAGAGGAAGCGTACAGATGCAGCCCACTAGTAGGCACTGTGCTAGAGCCTTGCTGTGGCCTAATTGTACTCCCATTTCCTCTGCAAGGACTACTGTCCTCCCTGCTACACCCATGACGTGATTGGCTTGGAGCCCACATCTCTGATTCCAAAATCCTTGCTTTTTCCATCTTGTCACATAGTCAATGAAGGGGACATACAGTAAGATAATCTGTTTAAGGATTCCTATATTTGCCCTTTCTGGGATCAGACCTCGCCCACAAATTTGAGTGGCACTAATTATGGTTAATGTTGCTAACAGGAACATTACAAACACTACAAACCTTTGGGTGCATATATCTTGTTCTGATGGAAATCCTTCAAGCTACGGAAAAGCAATCACCTCTGAAGGCAGTGTGCTATCTGTAAATCTTTGACAACTTTTATTTTTACCCCTGCTTGTCTGAGGAAAAATGCAGGATCACTTTTAGTCTGAGCATATTACCGCAGAAGATAGTCCTGTGAACTGGCAGAGCCCTTGGAAAGTCATCAATCACATAAAAATAATGAAGTTAAACCCGACTACAGCTTAAAATACATTGATAGGAATAGCACATTCCACTTACTATGTATTAAATTTTAAGTCTTTTCACACATAGCTTAGTCATAAAGTTCTACAGTTTATAAGAACAGCCTTTTGGAATAGTCATTATTTTTACATTGAGCAGCTTGCCTGAGAATTTATATATTAAGTGGGGGAACTGAGATCATGCAGTCCTCTCACTTGCAAAAAGTGTTTCAATTCACCATCTGAGAGATTACATCTCATATAAACTTGGGAACGTCCAGCCAACTGAAAGCCAGTGATGACTGAAAACGGCATCCAGTTCCTCAACTGGAAAATCTTTCATGGAAATTAAGGCGATTCCTTCAAATAACTGGCGGATGAATAACTGAGAATGTTGCACCACATCCACAACCTCAGAAGAGACAGTGGGTGGCAGGGGTGGCTTTGGCAACTTTCTATTTTGTTATCACAGAAAAAGGCCAACTTTGAATGTTCTTTTGTATTCGTAGTTCTTACTGTGTGCTCCACTCCTTGGAGGCCACCCTCTCTGCCTGCTGTACAATTTTTCCTCGACTTCCCACCCCCTACACAAGCTCCTCTGCTTTGTCCACCGTCTTGGCATTTATCTGCTGGCACCTCTCCTGTCTTTATATTCTTGCCTTCTTCCTTCCTGAGTTGGATTAAGTAAACTTTTTTCCCCATTAGGATTGTATTTTATCTCCAGTATTGGGCTTGCATAGCTATAACTCTTCATATTATATTTTAATACCAATTTAATAAAATTGATTTGAATTAACATACTCCTTTGTATATAATGTAAAATCCTTCCAACAGTGAAATACCACTTAACTCCTTTCATCTTGTGCTATATAATGGTTTATATATCTTAATACACATTATAGGTCCTGCAATACATTATTATATTACTTTAAAGGATCCTTTAACTTTTAAAGATATTTAGTTAAAAAAAACAGTCTTTTCTACTTAGCCAGATTTTTACAATTCCCAACACTTTCATAAATCCAAATTTCCATTTCCCTCTGGCCGGAAAAACTTTCTTTAGCAATTACAGTGTGGAACGGCTGGCAACACATTCTTTCAGCTTTTGATCGTCTGAAAATATCTTTATTCTGCCTTTATTTTTGAAGCAAAATTTTCACTGGACTTAGAAACATAGATTAGCATATTTTGTTTTTCTCACTCGAAAGATACCATTCCATTTCTTTTGGCTCTCATTGTTTCTAGTGGGACAAACTCTCATCACTGTTCCTTGCTATGAAATGTGTCTTTTTGGTGTGTGTTTTTGAGACTTTTTTAACACAAACTTTCTATTTTATAAATAGTTTTATAGACAGTTTTAGATTTTCAGAAAAATCGCAAAGATAATGCAGAGAGTTTTTAATCTACCCATGTATCTGTTCTATTCCATGTATCATTTTAAATCATATCCAGTCATGTTGCCAACTTAGTTTACATTATGATTGACATCTTACATGAGTGTGGTCCATTTGTCACAACCAATGGGCTAACACTGGTATAATACTATTAACTGAAATCCACACTTTAATCATATTTCCTTTGTTTCTCTCTGACATTCTTTTCTCTTCCAAGGTCTCATCCAGAGCACACATCACATTTAGCTGTCATGTCTCCTTTCTCCTCTCGGAAATGACAGCTTCTCAGACTCTCCTAGACTTTGGTGACCTTGAGAGTGTTGAGGAGCACTGGTTGGGTGTTTTACAGAATGCCCCTTCACTGGGATTTGTCTGACATATTCCTCATGATTAGTCTGCAGTTGTGTGCCCTTTGAAGGAAAACCACTGAGGTAAATGTGCATTTCCACCAAATTCTGCCTAAGGTCTGTCTCCTCGCGGCTCAACACTGCTGTGCTGACTGTGGTCACTGGGTCGAAGAGGTGCTTGTCAGGTGTCTCCACTGTAAAGTTACTCTTTTTTCTTCTTCCAAACTGTGCTCTTTGGAAGGTCGCTGTGTGCAGCCCACCCTGATGAAGGGGGCTTACACTCCACCACAAGAGGGCAGAACATCAGCAGTCATTATTTGGAATCCCCATGCACGGGTGAGCTGCTTATTTGCCCATTTCTAGTTCATCTTATAATTTATATCAGCATGGACTTTTAGATCTATTTTGTACTTTGGGTATTGATCCAGTAGCTATAGTTAATTTCTCACATCATGCTGGCTTTGGCTGAGATGGCTCCGTGTCTCTACCAAACCCACCCATGTGTATTTTGCCAATCCCTCCCTCACTTTCTGTCATCACAAGGCAGGTGCTCTAGGCTCAACTTCCTGGCGGCTGGGAGAGAGGTCAGAAAGGAAGTTCAAGTTTATGGAATGGAGTGGAAGATTCTAACTTTGCTCTGATGAAGAAGTCTAACTTAATATGGATTCATGCTTTATGCATAAGAAGTGCATCGATAGCTTTTACTTCATTCAGTTATTCCAATAGCATTTACTTAATTTACTGTGTTGGTCTTAAGTAGGAATGCATATGCATTCTCAGTAGAAAAGAGTCAGACCACATGGAAGCTTATGAAATAACTCAGACAGTGCCTTCCCCCTCCACTAAACACACACACACACACACACACACACACACACACGGACACACACATGGACACACGCACGGACACACACTGGCACACACACATACTGCATGCTTCTTTCCCTCAGCAGGGTGGCAGACAAAGTGAAAGCAAGAACAGAATTACCTTGGAAAGGACAGAGAGGCAAAGAGAAAAGTGAAAAAGGGCAGATGTGGAATTTGGAAGAGAGAGAAAAGCAAAAAGATATGGGGACCCAGCAGTGCTAGGTTAGAGAAAAAGAGAGCAGCAGAGGATGAAGCCCCATGTTGCCTGTGTCCTTTCTCTGGCAACTTCAAAGGATTTCAGGAAAGGTTTTAAAGGCTCATCAACTACGTTTGGTTTTCTTAGTGATACTCTTTGAGTGACTCCTCTGAGGGAGGCTGGTTCAAGGTGGAGTCAAGAAAGCCTTGCTTTATCAGGAAAGACAGCAGTGTAAGAGGAGGTGACAAGCAGAGAACACAGAACTGTCACTCGTGTCGGTCCGCAGCATGTGTCAGCATCATGTGTATGGTGTGTAGACTGAGACTAGATGGCTCTGTCCCAGACAGCAACACTCACATCCTGCCCCTGTGCCTGCACATCTCTCCTGGAGGTCGTCACAAGCTGGTGCCACTCAGATGCACCATTCATTTGACAACCTTCCCCAGACAGAGTCGCTCTTCCTACTCTCATTCTGGTCTCCCAAGTTATCATCAACATACCTTTCCATGGAAGATTCTAAAATGCAGATGACACAGTCGAGCTAGTCCCCTTAATAAGTGAAGACTCCTTAGCCTGCAGGACATCTGGGGAGCTCTGAGGTCAGGGAAGGGCCAGCCCAGTCAATTCCAAGCTCTCACATGGAAAACCAGACTTGAGGCAGGGATGGCCACTTCTCTAACTTCAATTTCCTCACCTGTAACATATATGAAGTGTGACAATTAAGTTCATGAACTTGCCACCATGTGTCTACGTTGGCATCACTGTACAAACAACTTGGTAAGGTTTCATAACCTTGGTATGTCAGTGCCTCACAGTTGTGTTCATGTTGACATGTGACGTTCATTATTCTTGCAAATTTTTGTGTGCCATCACAAGAATTTTGGAGTTTAAATTAGAGCAATGCACAAAAGTTAAATTTCTTGTTAAACTTGGCAAGAGTGGAAGTGAAATCAGGGACATGTTAGTCCAAGTTTATGGGGGTAACGCCATGAAGACAACGGCAGTGTGCAACTGCATTAAACCTTTTCCTGAGGGGAGAAAAAGCGTCACTGATGAAGAGAGGTAAGGGTGGCCAAATAAACATTGATAGAGAAACAGTTAGGAAAATCTTAACTGAAAATCTTGGCATGAGAAAGGTATGTGTAAAAATGGTCCTGAAGGAGCTATTGTATCACGACAATGCACCAGCTCACACAGCACAATCTGTGAGGTCATTTTTAGCCAGTAAACAAATAACTGTATTGAAGCACCCTCTCTACTCACCTGATCTGGTCCCCAATGACTTTTTTCTTTACCCTAAGATAACAGAAATATTGAAAGGAAGGCGTTTTACTGACATTCAGGACATCAAGGGTAATGCAATGGCAACTCTGATGGTCATTCCAGAAAGTGGACTAGGCGCTGGTGTCAGTGCATAGCATCCGAAGGGGATTACTTCCAAGTTGTTCATGGGGATAATCAGCAATGAAGTATGTAGTACTTTTTCTAGGATGAGTTTGTGAATTTAATTGTCAGACTTCATATGTTGTGAAGATTAAATGAACATATATAGATATATAATATTTATATTTTATTTATAAAATAGGCATGTTTTATAGATGAATATAAATATCAAAATGTTTACAATATATACATATGAAATATTAGTGCAAATAACATGTACATAATAAGGATATAGCATATATGAAATATATTTTACATGTATGTAAAAGGTTATAAGCTTTCTCAGATAGAGCAGCTCTTTGAACAAGATGGGTTTGAACTTCACAGGCCCACTTGCATATGGACTTTGTTCCCCCTCTGCCTCCCCTGAGATGGAAGACCAGTCCTTCCTCTTTCTTCTCCCCCACTCCCTCAACATGAAGACGAGGAGAATGAAGACCTTTATGACAATCCACTTCCACTTCATGACAGCAAATACATCTTCTCTTCCTTATGATTTTCTTCATAACATTTTCTTTCTCCAGTTTACTTTATTGTAATAATACAGTACATAAAACATATAACATACAAAATATGTGTTAGTCGACTGTTTCTATTATCAGTAAGGTTTCTGGTCAACAGTAAACCATTAGAAGTTAAGTTTTAAGGGAATTAACAGTTATAGGTGGATGTCTGACTTTGCAGGGGCCGACACCCCCAACCTCTACACTGTTCAAGGGTCAACTATACGCATCACCCCTGCTTCATGTCTGGCACATATATGTGCTTGTTCCATAACACTATCGCTGTTAGCATAAAAATGTCCCATTTGCAATAACTCTCAGGTTCTAAATGATCTGGGAAGCAATGTCCTTTCCACCCAATTTCTGCCTGCTTCATCTCCCGTATCTGTGTCTCTCCCACTCCCGTTGTGTCTCATTTCTGCACACATGGCTGTAGCGTGATCGATAACATCACCCCCGAAGGAGCATGAATTTGCGCAGAAAGCACATCCGGCCATTCATGATGCTCCACTACTGGCCAGTCCTGCTCACTGATGTGCTCAGAGTCTAGAATATTTATACCCAGCATCTCCCCTGTTCTTCAGCAGGGTGGCTGTCAGAGGCGTATCCATCCTGCCTCACCTTCTCACATTTGCTACCACTCTATTTCCCCACATTTCCAGCCTTGAGCTTTTACAAATGCCTTTATGACATCATCTTCTAAAGCTCCTGAGTTCACTTTGAGGTCACGCTTCCTGTAAGAATGTCTGCAGTGCTGACTGGCATAGCGTTAAGATGATGTCACCATGAATTTCCAGGTGGACCCTTGAATCCTGCTTCAATGGAGCCACTTTTTCTCCCTATGAGGCCTCAGAGGGAGTGAAAATAAGCAAAGAGGAAAAGCAAGCAGAGCAGAGTTCTTCCTTATCTGGATGTGGAGGGTAAGAGATCTCAATAGCCTCAGACCCCCATTCAGTGAGTCACTGGACCATGTAGAGACACCACCTTGCTTCTACTCTAAGGAGGTCAGAGTAGTCCCAGGTCAAATCAGCAACTAAGGATCATTCCTACATGTTGTTCTTTATTGCTCACACCTCAGTGTCAGCAGGCATCCGAACAGTAGCAGGGGAGATGGATGTGGAAGAATTCAGAGTCCAGAGACCCAGGACACATGGAGAAGAGCCCAGCGCTACCTCTAGCCACAGCTGTGAAGTGAGGTCTCAAGCCCCAGCCCCACTCTGGCCCTCTGCCCGCATCCACTGTGGCCCGTGCAGAAGGAAAGAGGGGTGTGAGCACAAAGTGGGGAAGTGGGGCTCTGGAGGGCCGCCCTGTCCAGAGTGCACTCATGGAGTTCGTGAAGGAGGGACCAACTGCCCTGCTTTGTGTATACCAGGAGCGTGTCCAAAGCCCAGGTTCCCAAGAAAGCCAAGGTGATAGGACATGATGCCAGCCCTTGCTCTTGTCCTTTCACCCTGTGGATGAAGAAGAGAAGATGCTGATGGGAGGACACACTGTCTTTTGCTCAGGAGATCCCAGCTTGGAACAGCCATTTGTCACCAACATGGTACCCAGTGATGTTGCCCCTGACCTAACAAGACAGTGCCATAACCACACAAGTGATAATGTAAAAATCCAAGACTGCTTCCAAAAATAAGCTCTCAGCTACTGTATGCAATTTAGCAGACATCACCCTCCATGATGGCTGTGCTTGTTTCTGCAGAGGAATCAACATTCCACTGAAACATGTCTTTCCCCTTCTCGTTCTCCAGAGAAAATCGTAGAACACAGCCCTTTCCCCATTACTCGGCTCAAATCTGGGCCAGAAGCTGAAAGAGGAGCCTGTTTCTGGAAGGTGATTTGCTCAGTCTTCAATTTTAGCCGATGGAGTCATTCATGGAAACTGAAACAGCCACCTCAACACCCTCAGAGCTGGGTTTTTCTACCCAGTGCCCTCATGAGGTTCATCTTTTCATGACTCTGGGAACAGTGAGCAAAGATAACAATAGCCTAGCAGTGACCCACACCCGCAGAATGGGGAAAAAATAAGTGAATGAGAGAGCTCAGTGTGAACACAGCAGCAACTTTCAACCTAAGTGCCAATCCAGCTTGGTGTCGCTCAGTGCAGTCAGCAACCTCCAATGGACCCTCAGCTCTGCCCACCATGCTATTATATTCTGAGTCATCTCTTCCTTCTCTGCCATTTTATGGAACAGTTCTTTCAAAAGCATCCAGCATCCTCAAACCTCCACAGACTTCCATGCCTCAGACGTCACAGAAAACACAGAAGTAACAGAGAAATTCGCCTTAACTTTTATCTTTAAGCCTAAGTATTTACTTACATTTTTATAAGTCATTTTGTGTATCGCCTTTAGGCTAGTCCCACTCTGTCTTCTGGAATGTAAAGTTCATCTCCTTTTGTTCCTCAGACATTTGGTTCATTCAGTTACAATCCTGATTTCTCTCCCTCTTTCTCTGTCTCTCTCTCTCTTTCTCTTTCTCTCTCTCTGTTTCCCTTCTTCTCTCTCTGTCTGTCTCTCTGTCTGACTCTCTCTCTCTCTGTCTCTTTATCACTTCTCTCCTCTCTCTCAACTTCTTCATCTTTTCTAACAACTTCTCATCAGCATTAGCTGCATTCAAGTCACCACCCCCATGTAAAAACACCTCCCTAACCCTGATCACTGCTTAGTTTCCACTCGACACGCTATTGACCCCCATGCCACATTTGGACCTTGTGACTATGTTTTCACCATCCATTAATTTCTTCCTCTCCTTCTATGTCTTTTGTGGCCTCTGTGATCTTCTCTTACATGGCTACTTAATTGAAACAGTTCCTGATGGGATTACTACTTCTTTTCCAACCACCAAGTCTAGTCCGCCCCATTCAGTTCCTCCTGATATAATTGCTCATGAGTTTCCAGTTGTTGATAAATATTTGTAAAGTGCTTGTCTTGTGCCAGCTTCTGTTCTGCTTACTGAAGATACAATAAGCCAGACAGACAAAACCCTGACCTCATTGAGGGATGCTCATTAAAAAAAAAAAAAAACACTGCAAACAAACAAACAAAAAACCAGGAGAATGGGAGACACGTTTGCGAGTGATAAATGTCAAGGGTAAAAGGTGAAAGAGAGGTGACATGCAGGAACTGTCAATGGAAAGACACTGAAATAGAGAAATCATTAAAATAACGACATTTGAGTAAAAACAAAAGGAAAATATATGCCAAGCTGTGCATTTAAATTGGATGAATGTGTGGCATGCAATTTGTACTTGAAAAAAAAAGCTGTTAAAAATAAACGGTAGAGAAATGTATGGTCTCGTTGTCAGCTGGAAAATGAAAGGAAGCGCCTTGAGAGCAAGGGAGATATTATATAAATTAGACAAATTAATTTTGAGGTTATAGCAGGAAATTAAGGTGATAGTGGCAGTGAGTGGCAAAAGTGCCAGCAGAGACATCCAGGTGTGAGCAGCGGAGAGGAGCGGCCTGGCTAGTGGGACTTAGGCAAGATCTGCCTAAGGGCTCTTCCAAGCTCCACCTGAACTCTCATTCCCACGTGTTCAAGATGGAGTCAGGCATCTCTGAAAGTTTTGCTGACTCCTTCAAGTTGTTAGTTTTTGGTTATTCTCTTCATATTTTCCACACTGAGAGACTTCAACTTATAGTCTGGACTATAATTGTGTACTTATAATTTATTGCTAAATTTAAATGTAATCTAATTTTTTTGAGGTGTATGATCTGTTACCACTTCAATAAATACCATTTTAGTAAGTAGTAATGGCAGTTTGTTATTTTGAGATAAAAATTTTAGAAAACATTCAATGTATACAGCTTGTGTTGCCTATTGAGTTCTCAATCTTTTTACATTGAGTCAAATATTGATTGCCAATTGTAGAATCAAGTTTAAGTCATTGATTTCAAGTTTCATTTGATTTTGACCAAATGGGAAGGTTTGATTTAAAGAAAAAAAAATTCCAAGGATTTCTGGTCATTAATCATTTCTTCAAAGAGTCGACGGTAACTTAATCAAGCACACATGGTTTGACATTTCTCTGCAAACCCAGTGATTGAGGGGAAAAACAATTTCATGCAAAACATACTTGCCAGAACTTTTCAAAACTAGGTTAAGCTCTATTTTGTTGAAATTGAAAGGCTGCTGCTTTCACCCATGCCTATCAGCAGATATCACTGTTGAAAGCAGGAGGGTCCACGCCAGAAACGGTCGGCACTACGGCCAGATGTGGACTCTCACAGAGGGAAGATTCTCACAGTGTTCCAGAAGCCTAACAGCGATGTGGGTGCTCACAGAGGGAAGTTTTCAGTGTTCCAGAAGCCTAACACCGACGTGGGTGCTCACAGAGGGACGCTTCTCACAGTGTTCCAGAAGCCTAACACTGCCAGTGCTGGTTACCATGGAATGGAAACTTCTCAGCTGAATGACTCCAACAGGGCCCAAGGAACTCCAGCCTCTGTAAGTGGCCCAGGCTGGCTCCAGGAGGCCATGCCCCCTGCCCCTCACCTGGTCCCAAAGACTTCCTGTCCCTCATCTCCAGATTCAAATCCTACAGTATGCGTCGAAATCTCTCATCCATGACACACGTACCACATATTACTTTGATTACACGAAACTGTGCTTCATGGCCTGTGGAGGGGCAGATATGGTGTGGGCTGAAGGAGGCTTTCAGAGCTAAGCAAAGGCATCTTTAAGTCCCCTCTAAGCCAGATTGTTTTTCTGTCAAGTTCGTGTTTATAAACAACTTGCTCCATGGGTGTGTCATATACGATGCTATAACAATGTAATCGGAGTGTTTGGATTCCCAAAATTCACAGATGAGTGGCGCTTACTTTTCCCATGTGCAAGGAGAGCAGTGTGTGAGAAGTGTCTGGGCTTGGAAATGGGGGAGTCTGTCCAAGTCTCGGCTCCACCGTTCCTGCAGGTGTCTTCTTGTCTCATCTAAGAGAGGAGAGAAGTGGCTGTCTTCCAATGGTTGTGATACTCAGCGGGGCCATCCTCCCATCTCGAGGGATGTCCTCCAGATCTCTGCCCATGAGGGCTGCGTGTTGCACTCCAGCTTAGCCATGTCTGGGTCTTTTGCTGTGCCACCACACTGCTGGGTCACATTTTTGTTACCACCCATAGGTAATTTTCAGTTGTAACTAAAATCCAAATCGAATAATGAAAAATACGATTTATGGGAGGAGAACCACGTTAGATGACAGGTTCACAAAAACTCTAAATGAGCCGGGATCTCCCAGCTTCACATCCAGCTCCCTCTCCTCTGTCCCCCACTCTGTGTTTCCTGCTTGCTTTTTGGTTTCTCTGGGTGTCCGCTTTGAGCTCTTGTTGGACGGGTTTTTTTCACTGGATGCCCGACAGCTGGAAGCACAGGAATCCCCTTCATGGAGAGTTGGGAGGAGCAATAATGGAGAGTCAGAGGGGCCTCGGGAATACTCCTGGCCTGACCTGGTTACAAGCCTCTCCAGGCCCAGCTGTTCTCAGGGATGGAGGAAGCCGCTTGGGTCAGGGCCACTTTGTGTGCAAGGGGTGGGACTATGCAGGCCATGACCAGCCCCCAAGCCACATGGACAGGAGGGATGAGGTTTCAGGCAAACTAGCTCTCTTTCACTGCAGAAACAGTAAACACTGACAAACTATAATTGTTACCTCTGTGTGTGTGTGTGTGTGTGTGTGTGTGTGTGTTTGTGAACAGGTGTGTGTCATTTCAGATACACTTCTAGGTCTTCACATAAGCTTTCTAGACACATTAAAGTATGGAAGTTTTGGGAGGTTGAGACAAGTGGACTGCTTGAGCCCGCAGGTTTGAGATCAGCCTGGGCAACTTGGCGAGTCCTCGTCTCTACAATACCTCAAAAATGAGCCAGGCGTGGTAGTGTGCGCCTGTAGTTCAGGCTACTTGGAAGGCTGAGGTGGAAGGATCGCTGGAGCCCAGCAGGTTGATGCTGGGGTGGCTGTGAGTATGCCACTACACTCCAGCATGAGTGACAGAGTAAGACTCCAACTCAAAAAAAAAAAAGTATGAAGCATTTGAATAACTTAGATTCGAGTGAGTATTTTAAAACATTAGGAAAAACACATTTTTTCCCCAAATGATGTCAATGGTCTATTCACAGCTGAAAATTGACTAAGAGAAGAGGGAGTGGAAGTAATTTGTGGATTATTCAGAAATTACGTTTTCAGCAAGAGGCAGATTTGAAGCTCTCTGTCCTCAGCCATAACCTGGCTTCTCAGAGTGCTGAAGAGCATTAGATTTTTACCCTAATCCAGTATGTTAAAATGAGATCTACTTTTCTCTCAATCAGTTATTGGTTAAAACTACTCATTAAACACTCACTTGGTGTGAAGCACTATTCTAGGAATTAGAATATAGTAAGTGATATACACTGGGTTTATTCCTTAAAAAATAGGATTCTACATTGCCACCAACAGTGTAGAAGCACTCCCTTTTTCCCGCATCCTCTCAACATCTGTTGTTTTTTGTTTTATTAATATGATGGCATGTCTTACTGGATTTAGGTGGTATCTCAATGTGGTTTTGATTTGCATTT
>CAUYQG010077666.1:0-44405 GCA_963574415.1 Tarsius wallacei | reverse complement strand
TTTTGAGTTGGAGTCTCACTCTGTCGCCCAGACTGGAGGGCAGTGGCCGCTCCCGGCCACCGCAGCCTCGACCCGCTGGGCTCCAGCGATCCTTCCACCTCAGCCTTCCAAGTAGCTGGAACTACAGGCGCACGCTACCACGCCCGGCTGATTTTTTTTTGATTTATTGTAGAGAGGAGGTCTCGCCTGCCCAGGCGGGTCTCGAACCCGCGGGCTCAGGCATTCCACTCACCTCAGCCTCCCTAGGCACGGGATTACAGGCTGAGCCACCGAGCCCGGCTTCCTTTTTGTCTTTTTGACATCACTTATTGAGCACCACTTATGAACTAAGCTCTGTGCTAGATGTTTTGACATAAAATTACTAAGAAATAATTTCTGCTCATAAGGTATATTCAAGGGTGTCAGAATGTCAGCAGAAAAAAACTGATAGTTTTTTTTAATGTGCTCAAAGCAAGTGTTAGAAATTATTATTAGTTCAATTTTAGAATTTCCCTAAGGTAACAGTTTCTCTGAGCGTTCAGGGCAGATGTTTCCGTATGTGTTGTGTTATATAGGAAACATGTGTGCATGCACTGAAAGCAGACGCCGCATCTGTCAGATTTTCAACACTTGTACTCTAACTTATTTATTGCCTGGCACAGGGAGTAAATGCAGAAGGAGTAAGGTAAAGGAGAGGTGGGTGTAGACTGGATTCTGGGGTAGGATGACTCCACAGAAAAGATAAGGTTTGGGTTGCGAAGTATACGGTTGTATGAAGGTGTGGAGTGAGATGAAGTGTGATAAAAGGACTAGTAAGGTGACCAGCTACACGGTAGCCAGTTCATTTGAAGAGTATTTGAGGAAAGTGTTCAAGAGAGTGAAATCAGGTTATGAGGGACTTAAAAGCTAGACAAAAAATTAAAACGTGGTAGAAAACATCACATCCTCCTAAGTAGGGTAATAGTGTGATTAAAGTGGTATTTTAGGAAAATTGTACTGGCAGTGAAGCGCAGGAGAGATGGAAGTGGGCAGAGGTTGGAACTATACTGAGAGAGTGATAGTGAGAATAGAGAAAAAGAAAAAATATGAAAAAAAAGAAAAGTGGCGGGGTGGGGGCGGAGGTGGGAGTAAAAAGTACCAGAAGGTTTTGGGTTGAGGTTGCAAAGCAAATGGAGGAACTTAAGGTGATTCTATTTTTTAGACTGAAAGAGTCATAATGGCTTTAATAAGATTGGAAGAGTTGAAACCATCTCTGTGTTCAGTAAGAGGACAAATTAGTATTTGTTTTATTTATTTTTTCCTTTTTAATACATCACAGAAGTAACTTGTAGAACAATTCAAAAACCTCAAAAGTATTTGGAGGTAGAAGCAGGTCTTCTGGTTCCCCTATACCATTCCCCTCTACTGCAGCCCCCGCCCCCCCCTCCCGAACTGTTGACTTCTGGCTGTTTACCCTTCTAGACTTTTCTGTGTGTATGCACAGTTTGGATTCTTCTTTTTCACTTTGCAGTGTGATTTAATTTCAGACATCTTGAGGTTAAAGTGATCATAGAAGATTTCAGTAAAAAAAAGTTCTTTAGGCTGTTGAAAAATCAGGAACTGGAGTTTTCATAGAACTTGTTAAAGATATACAGACCTTAAGTTCTGCTAAGGATAGGCATAGGAAAAACCTGCTTTTATAAAGAAAATCTCACTGCTATCAATTTTGTGGTGTTTTCTAATTATATTGAACATTTGTATGTGAATTACCTTTATAATCCGAAGTCTTCCTTGCAAATCATCTGGGGTTTTCAAAAAAGGTTTCATGGGGCCAGGCTAGTTGGCTCATATCTGTAGTCCTAGGGCTTTGGGGGAGGCTAAGGCAGGAGAATCGCTTGAACCCAGTAGTTCGAGGCTGCAATGAGCTGTGGTCATCCCACTGTACTCTAGCCTGGGTGACAGAGCAGAGCAAGAGCCTGTCTTTAAAAAACCTAATCAATTTATTAAATGGTATGATTCACTCAACTGATATTTACTGTGTGTAGCCACTGTTTTAGGCTGCAGAGATGTATTGGTGAACAACAGAGGAAATGGAATGGAGATCGACTTAGTCAATATAGCACAGTACTTATTTTTATCTTTATTTTTTTTGAGTTGGAGTCTCACTGCGTCACCCAGGCTGGAGTGCAGTGACATGCTCATGGCCACCATAGCCTCAACCTGCTGGACTTAGGCGATCCTTCCGTCTCAGCCTTCCAAGTAACTGGAACTATAGGCGTGCACCACCACACCCAGCTAATTTTTTTTGGTTTATTGTAGAGATGAGGTCTCGCCAAGTTGCCTGGACTGGTCTCAAACCCCTGGACTCAGGCAGTTCTCTCACCTTGGCCTCCCAAAGTGCTGGGATGACAGGCTTGAACCACCGCGCCTGGCCACACTACTTATTTAATAACTAAAAAAAAAGTCAGGCCCAGTGGCTCATGCCTGTGATCCCAACTACTTGGGAGACTGAGGTGGGAGGATCACTTGAGGCCAGGAGTTCAAGACCAGTCTAGGTGATGTAGCAAGATCTCATCTCTAAAAACAATAATAATAGCAATAGTATTTATTGTTCCTGCCTGTAATCCCAGCACTCGGAGGCTGAGACAGGAGGATCGCTTGAACCCAGTAGTTTGAGATCAGCCTGGGCAACATAGCGAGATCTTGTCTCTACAAAAGATAGAAAAAATTAGCCAGGTATGGTGGTACACACCCAGAGCCCCAGATACTCAGGAGGCTGAGGCAGAAGGATCACCTGAGCCCAGGAGTTTGAGGCTGTGGTTATCTGTGATCATGCCACTGCACTCCAGCCTGGACAGCAGAGTGAGACCCTGACTTATAATAATAATAATAATAGTAATATTTGTTGGGCATTTGCTTTGTGTCAGTCACTGTTCCTGATACTTTTGATCATCTGTAAAATATTCTGATATTTGTTCTGTACCAGCTGATCATTAATTAGTATGATTGCCTGTGGTGCTCTGGTTAGCTGTCAGATCACATTTAAAATTGACTTTAAGAATCGAAACTGGACTAGATAAAAAAAGTGGTACATATACACAGTGAAATATCACTCAGCCATAAAGAAGGACAAACATATGGATTTTGCAGCAACTTGGATAGATTTAGAGTCTATCATACTCAGTGATCTATCACAGAAACAAAGAAAAGAATACCATATGTTCTCACTCATAAGCGGACCCCGAACATTTATCATAATACTGTAAGAAAAAGATTGGCAGGAGTGGAATACTGCTGGCTTGGGGATGGGAACACATCAATTAGGGTACCTGATCTCAAACCAGGCAAAGTGTGGACCAAAGGGAGGCCCAGACTTGACCTGTATAGTGTCCAGTTGTATACCTAATCCTGAAGTGTACCCCACATCTTTAAAATAAAATATTTTTTTAAAAGAATCAGTTTTCTTCTGTTTAAATAATGTGATGTTCTGTTTAAGAATCTACTAAATTCCTTCCAATAACTAAGTCTTAAATATATACTTGATTCTCAGCTTTCTTAGAGATATTCATGGGACTTTGATTTGCTTTTGCCTTTTTTCAGATGGCCGAACAGACCCAGTTTTGGATGATGTTGGTGAAGCTTTCCAACTTATGGGAGTTAGTCTACATGAACTGGAAGACTATATCCACAATATTGAACCTGTCACTTTCCCACATCAAATTCCGTCATTTCCTGTTAGCAAGAACAATGTACTTCAGTTTCCCCAGCCTGGAAGTAAAGATGCAGAGGAAAGAAAGGAATACATTCCTGACTACATGCCACCCATCGTGTCTTCTCAAGAAGGTTTGTGATGACTGGTTTCTTCCTCATATGTCAGTGGCTATTTGTGTGGATTTTTAATCTTCTTAGCTTTGCTGTGCCAACATATAAATTCTAGAAACACAATCGGAACATTTTAATATTATTTACACACCATTCTAACCCTTAAACCAAGAAACATTGCTGTACAAATATCTGTTCCTAAGCAGAACCATGGCGTAAGCATGGTTGTGTCTGATGAGGCGTTTATCTCCTTTGTAAATTTTAAGTCGGGGAGAACAGAATGTGATGCCAGAGAAAAGCCTTTCAAAAAACGTGTTGTATGAGAATGGATTGTTTAGCAAACTAGAAAACCTTTGAAACAGAAGGATTTTAAAAATGGGCAGCTCTTCTCCTGCCTTCTTTCTAATGTGAGTGGAGAGCCATGGCTTTGTCCCGGGGACAGTCAGTGAGGTGGGAGCGTTTGCTGATACTATGCAAACTTGCGTCTGTTTTTATGATGAGTAGAAGTGTTTTCTGTTTGATCTTATAGAACTTCTGGTTATGAAATGATCAACTAATCAGGCACAGTGGTCAGTCCCATTGCAGAGTCGCCATTTTTCTGCATGATTTTAGATGTTGATCAGGAAGTTCACTGAGGTTCTAAAGAGCTATTTAAGCAATTTGTGTTCTGTAATATAGGCACAAAGTATTTCTTCTCATAAAAAGTGGGAAAGTTGCAGTTAATTCCTTTCCTTTTTTAAAAACATCCAAAACCTCCCAAACTGAAATTCTGGTTTCCATCAAACACACCTCCTCCCCATCCTCCAGCCCCTGGCAGCCACCAGTCATTTTCTGTCTCTGTGAGTTCATCTACTCCAGGTACTTGTTATAAGTGGAATCATACAGTGTGTGTCTTTTTGGAACTTGTTTACTTCAGTTAGCTTTGAGAGTTTTTCCATGTTGTAGACTGTGCTAGGATTTCCTTTTTTAAAAGGCAGAATAATAATATAACTACATGTATATCCCACGTTTGTTTATCCATTTGTCCGTTGATGGATATTTGGGTTGTTGCTACCTTTTGGTTCTTGTGAATAATACTGTTAGGAACATTGCTGTACAAATATCTGTTCAGGCCCTTTCTTTCAGTACATTTGGTTCTATATACAGAAGTAGAATTCTTGGATCATACGGTAATTCTATGCTTAATTTTTGAGAAACTACCATGTTGTTTTCCCCAGTGGCCACACCATTTACCTTCCTGTTGGCAATGTCCTAAGGTTCCAATTTCTTGCAGTTCATTTCACATAATTACCTGTTCTACTTTAATAGCATTTTGAGGCTGGGTACAGTGGCTCACGCCTATAATCCCAGCACTTTGGGAGGCCGAGGTGAGAGGATTGCCTGAGCCCACAGGTTCGAGACCAGCCTGGGCAACTTGGCAAGACCTCATCTCTACAATAAATCAAAAAATTAGCCAGGCGTGGTAGTGTATGCCTGTAGTTCCAGCTACTTGGAAGGCTGAAGTGGAAGGATCGCCTGAGCCCAGCAGGTCCAGGCTGTGGTGGCCGTGAGCATGCCACTATACTCCATCCTGGGCGACAGTGAGACTCCAACTCAAAAAAAAAACAAAACCATAGCATTTTGACATGTTACCTATTTGTTTCAGGGACTAGGTTTAAACTTGGAGTAAGTTGTTTTACAATCTATGTATGTGTCAGTTGCCTCATCTGAAAAACTGGAACAATATTGGGCCTAAGTTGTAGAGATTTGTTGTAGATTGGTGGGTCATCATTGGACACATTGGGTCTTGGCTGTAGTGGACTGCTGAATGATACTGATAAACTGACCACTCAGAACCAAAGCTAGGTGTCTTATAATAATCTACACTCAAATATTTGGTCCTCGTGTTTTATTTTTATAGCATACAAATATTACACAATAAAATTCTCTTGCAGTGTTATGGTTATCATGTTTAAATACTGGCAAGGAAATGAAACTGAGATATCAGATTTATATTGGGTTGTGAAGGAGTATGAGAAACAATTTAGTGATTTTTAGATACCAACTTCTGGCAGAACTACTATATTACAGTACAGTTTGGAATTTCTCTTCTGGATTATTTGAAGCAAAAGAAGAATCTTACTTCATTTAAAGTTTTATACAATATAAAGTGTAAAACATTTTGGAAGGAAAACAACATGTCTTGAGAACACCCCTTTTCCTTTGTAGCCGTCCCTTAGGGATAATCTAAGAAGGAGAAATATTGCCAGTTCATAAGATCTGTTTCATAAGGAGGCACGAGGTGACAGGCAGAGCAATAAGATGCTTATCAAAACCCTTTCCACCCTTCATGGGGAAAGGATATAAAATGCAATCCTGTGGTTACCATTTTTTAATATAGCCATACGAATCAACTTATTATCATTTACAATCTGAAATATTTTCTTCCCGTGGGTACAGCATGTGAGAAAGTTCCTAGTGTTCTGCTTAGTGGTGCAGAGTGTGGTCCAGAGGTGAACAGCTTTGATAGTGACGCTGTTTGATGAGCTCCTTATTTTCCTTTTACTTCCTTAAGAGCCACAGACAGGCCAGACTTTGGTCATAACATGCTATTAGCAAGGTACTGCCCTGGGGCTCCCCTCTTATCAGTCATTCACCTTGGTTCCTGTCAGAAAAGCCTTTGTCCGCTCTGTGCACAGCACTCTGGGCGCTGTGGTGAGTGTGTGGAAGAGGTGTGGGCTGTGGTAGGCAGAACACGGACTCCATGGAGGCACTCGGACATGGCCCGACGGGCTATTGCATTTCTAGCCTTCCCAAGTCACTCTGCCTTTCTGAACTGTATGTTCATCATCTGTAAAATAGGTATAATTTTACCTCTTGTATCAGTGACAGGGAGGATTAAGACATTTATATGAAAAGAACAATGCTTAACACAACTCAGGACAGTGAATGTTAGCTCTTTTCTCGTTTTTCCTTTCTTGCTCTTGGAGACTTTACTTTTGAATTGAAATACAATATACATTTATGAAGTCACTCTATAATAAGAATAAGTGTAAAGCTGGGCATGCTGCCTTACACCTGTAGTCCCAGCTTTTCAGGAGACTGAGGCAAGAGGATTGCTTGAGCCCAGGAGTTAGAGACTGTAGTGTGCCATGATCGTACCTATGACTAGCCACCGCACCATAGCCTGGGCAACATAGCAAGACCCCATCTCTAAGAAAAACAAAGAATAAATGTAACACAGTGTTGGCATTTCGTGCTTAGGAGCTGAGGGAACAGATTTAATAGCTGGGCTGGGTAGATGCTTGACTGGAAAGCTGATTATCCACAGTGTGAAGATGATAGAAGAGGAGATGATATAGAGGAGTTCTTGCCTGCTGTATCTGATTTTATGTTTAGAAGTGAGACCTCTTTGAAAATATTTTATACATGCACATTTTTGCTTGGACTGTTACAGTTCCGATGGCTGGTACCCAGTGTGTTTTATCCAAGAACATTCTCTCCTCAGCTTGCCATACATATTTTCAGATTCACACCAATACCATATTTTTTGCTTCCTATTTTATTGTGCTGAGGAATGTCAAAAATAGTACAGTGTACTATGCCAAAGTCATTGTTTGGTTCTCAGAGTGTGGTCACAGATGACTGGTCAGTGAGGGTCATTTAGTGGTCTGCTGATCGATTCAAAATGTTTGTGCAAAAAGAAAAGAGAGAAATAGAAACCATGTACAATGTTTGACTTATTGCAGGAAACTTACCAAGCTCAACTTAAACTTGGTAAAGATACTGTGATGTTGCCACTTTTAGGATTTCTATTTTTTAAAAATTTTAAATAGGCTATTTTTTAGAACAGTTTTGGTTCATAGAAAAAATTGAGAAGGCAGTGTGGATAGTTCTCTTATGTTCCGTTCCATTTCCTCCATTATTAATATTTTACGTGAGTATAGTACATTTGCTATAATTAATGAACTGATAACTGATACTGATGCACTCATTAACTGAAGCCCATACTTGATTCGGATTTCCTTAGCTTTTACCTAATGCCCTTTTACAGTTCCAGGGTTCCATCCAAAACACCCATCACATATACTTGTCTTGTCTCCTTAGACTCCTCTTGACTGTGACAGGTTTTCAGGCTTTTCTTGTTCTTGATGACCTTGACAGTTTTGAGGATTATTCGTATGTTATTGGATGCCCCTCTAATGGAGTTTTTCTGATGTTTTTCTCATGATTAGACTGGGGTGATGAATTTTGGGGGAGAAAGACCACAGAGACGAAGTGCCGTTTTTATCCCATCACATCAAAGATGTATCCCATTCCCTTAACTTACCACTGTTGGTGTTCAGGGAGATCCCTCGGCTGAGGCCGTGTGTGTTGGGTTCTTCCACTGTAAAGTTGCCCTTCCCAGCTTCCCATACTGTGCTCTTTGGAGAGAAGTCACTGCATGGCCCATGCTTAAGAAGTGGGGAGTTGTACCCCCATCTTTGAAGGTGGAATATCCACATCAATTATTGGGAACTTTTCTGCATGGGGCTTGTCTCTTCCCCAGAGGTTTCTGTGTAAATTAGGAAGCCCTTTAAACATTAAGAAACATTCACAGTTTTGAAAAAGTGAAGTAATACCAGCTTGTTGAAAAAATATATTGCCGAAATATATGAGGTAGAAAGTGAAAGTGTCTCCTCACTTTCCTCAGACTCCCAGACTCTCCCAGCTTACCAGGTGTGACTCCCGCCTCTGGCTGTGTTGCACTTTGAACTCCTTTTGTCCATATCCAGGGTCCACTTCGGGACCTGTCATTTCTTTTTCATGCTACTGCAGTGTGGCGTCTACTCCCATTCTTGAAGCACTTCTTGCTGAGGTCACCAGTTACTATCCAACGGGTGATCTATGGGCAGCTTAGTACCTTTTTAACCACTTCCTGGTCCAAGAAACAAAACTTTGCTAACTGTCTCAGAATCCCTGCCATGTGCCCAGCCCCAATCCTAGCTGGTCCTCATTCCCTTCAGAAAGAACGCAGTCCTGCCTTTATGGCTTTCTGGGCTTTCTAGTGTTCTCAGCCCAGTGCATATCCCTGGGCACGCTGACTTAGTATTCTTCACACTGCATCCCTTTTGTACTTTCCATGTCCTTCAAGTCTCTTAGTTTGCAGTTCCCCCTCCCCATTCCTTGCTTTGTCTACAATTTATTTGCTGAGGAATCAGGGTCTTTTGACTTACAGGATTTCCCATAGTTGGATTTTGTGCGTTATGTACGCATAGTTCAGTGTGTTTCTCACACATTGGCGGTGAGAATCTGAGGCCTGACCAGACTCGGATTTGGCAAAATGTTGTCTGGTTTTCCCTTTTTTTGATAGTAGCAGTGCTCATTCTCAGGTTCTAGGTCCATCGATTCATTAGGGGTTGCAAAGTAATGATGTCCTATCATTTTGTTTTTATTTCATTCTTTACTTGGAATAATTTCACAAGGAAATCCTTTCCTTCATCCGCTGTGTAGTAACCTGGTAGTCCATATAAGGAAAGCAGGCTAAATGCTTGTTTTGATTTTGTATACCCAGTTTTCAAGAAAATGAATTGGTTCCTTGTCATCCCTGCTGAGTGAGCTTTTAAAAACACTGTATCATTATGAGCTCGTAGATTTAAACATATTTGATATGTTTCATTGGTTAGACTCCTTGCCCTTGCTGCCCCTCCGATTGTCCCACCGTTGGTCAGTGGTGCTTCTTCGGTCTGGCTTCTGAGTCCTTTCGACATGGATCATCTTGTGTGTTGATGCTTTATGCTTGGAATCCATCACTTTCCAAGAAACCCTGGTTTCTTGGGAAGTAGTATTTCTTTTCTTTTTTAATTTTTTACTTGTTTATTGTGGATTGACAAATTATGGCTGTATGTATTTTGGGGTACAAAGTGATGTTATGATTTATGTATACCTTGTGAAATAAATAAATCAAGCTAATTAACATATCTGTCACCTCTAATACCTATCATTTCTTGTAGAGAGAACATCTGAAATTTACTCTCAGTGATTTTCAAACATGTAATGCATGATTATTTACTATTTTCACCATACTGTGCAGTGTATCTCAAAGAAAAAAACACTTATTCCGCCTGTTTAATTGAGGTTTTGTATCCTGTATCCTTTGACCATTATGTCCCCATTCCCTCTATTCCCCCCCAGCCTCTGTCACCACCATTCTTCTCTCTGCTTGAGTTCGATTGTCTTAGATTTCACATACAAGTGAGAACATGCAGTACATATTTGTCTTACTGGCCTGGTTTATTTTAGTTAGCATAGTTTTTTTTAATTCCATCTTTATTGTCATAAATGACAAAATTCCTTTTTTTTTTTTTGAGTCGGAGTCTTACTCCATTGCTTAGGCTGGAGTGCAGTGGCATGCTCATGACCATCCCAGTGTCGACCTGCTGGGCTCTGGTGATGTTTCTGCAACAGCCTTCCAAGTAGCCGGAACTACAGGCACATGCTACCACACCTGGCTAATTTTTGATTTGTTGTAGAGATGAGGTCTCGCCAAGTTGCCCGGGCTGGTCTCCAACCAGTGGACTCAGGCAATCCACTCGCCTCAGCTTCCCAAAGTGCTGGGATTCCAGGCTGAGCCACTGAGCCTGGCCCAAACTTCTTTTTTAAAGGTGAATCGTATTTCATGGTGTACATATACACATTTTAAAAAAATCCATTCATCTGTTGATGAACACTTAGGTTGAGCTCGTGTCTTGGCTGTTGTGCGTAGTGCCTCAGTGGACATGGGAGAGCCGACAACTCTTCTTCATACTGATTTCGGGTCTTTTGGGTCAATACTCAGAAGTTGGAGTGCTGGATCATAGGGAATTCTATTTTTTGTTTTTATAGGACGCTCCACCTCATTTTCCATAATGGCTGCACTAATCTGCATTCCCACCAACAGTGTACAAGGGTTCCCTTTCCTCTACTTCCTCACCAACCTTACCTTTCATCTTGTTGATAACGACCATTCTACAGGCGTGAGGTAGTATCTCATTGTGGTTTTCTTTTGCTTTTCCCTGATTGATTAGTGATTTTTCATGTATCAGTTGGCAATCCATATATCTTCTTTTGAGAAATATCTATTCATGTTTTAATTGACTTATTTCTTTTCTTTCTGTAGAGTTGTTTGAGTTCCTTATATATTTTGGTTATTAACCCCTTATCAGATATATGGCTTGCACATATTTCTCCCAGTCTATAGATTTGTGTCCTTACTCTGTTGTTTCCTTTGTTGTACAGAAGCTTTTTATTTTGATGTCATCTTATTTGTCCATTTTTGCTTTTGTTGCCTGCTGTCTTGGTGTCAAATCTAAAAACACATTGCCAAGATCAATGCCTTGTAGTTTTCCCCCATGTTTTCTTTTAGTAGTTTTGCAGTTTGGGGTTGTATGCTTAAGTCTTTCATCCATTTTGAGTTGATTTTTGTAAGTGGTATGAGCTCAAAATCCGGGTTTCCTTCTTCTGCGTGTGGAAAGCCAGTTGTCTCAGTACTGAGAAAGTATGCGCGATCTTGGTACTGGGGATACTTAGGATAACTCTCTTGGTCCTTGTTTCTAGGCAATAACTAAACAAATCTATATTTGTATATATACATGTAGATGTATATAGATAGATAGGGTATCATGAGTTCGTACAGACATTTCCAATTCAAATTCAAGACTACAAGGTTTTTACTTTTTATGTTACATCAGTAAGTACTTTCATCTATACCAAGAATTCTGGTTCTCAGGAATACAGAAGATGATAAAATTAGAATATTCCATAATTTCTCATTTGCTTTATCCCAGATTATACATAAAATATTGATGCTGATACTATCATTCATCATTAGTGAAACAGGTAAAAAAAAAATTTTTTTTGCTTATGCTGTCCTATTAAACTAATTTTCTATAATTGTACCATACTGTCAGATCATATAGCTCCTTTCTGGAATTCTGCCACCTCATTTCTTGAGTTTTTCTAATTTTGGTTTATGTTCTTTCGTGTCTTTTAGATCAGTTTAAAATAGAACGTGATAGGGTTCATCTAGTTTTGGAGTGTGTGTTTCTCTTGTACTCATTGTCTGTAGGGATGTCGTTTTGGTATTTCGTCTTCTTTTCCTTATAGACATTGTGCACGTGGGTCTGGTTTTCTGAATCTTGAGGAGAAGATTTAGGGTGGTTTTTCTGACTTCCTGGTGCTCCCTCTTCTGTTGTTTTTGTGTAATAGTCACAGATGTGGTGGCTGGCTTGCTGAGCTTTTCTGTCCCTGTTTTCCTCCACCACTTTTTTTCTGGATCTTCTCTTTCCTTCGTGTCATTTTTCCTTTTCCTGCTCAGCTGTAGCTCCACTATCAGCCGTGTCTGCTCAGTGGGGCTCTGTCCTGGCAGCCGGCAGCGGGGTCAGCTCTGAAAGCTCATGGGTGACGTTCAGCCCCTTGGGTCTCACCCAGAGCCCACCTGTTCTTGAAGTGGTGACACCCTTCCCAGCTTCAGGCTTTTCTTGCATCAGCCCACCAGGCTTTTTAGCAAATACCTGGTGGCTGTTTTGGGGTTCTCCTCCTTCAGGTTAGTATAGTATTCCCATCGCTTTTCACTGCTTCCTCAGCACAGAGGGATGTCTTGTGGCTCTTGGTGGCTTATCCTCACCCGCTTGTATTTTGGCTGCTGGCTGTCCTCTGTTACCTGATTATGTCAGTTGTTCTGTGTTCACGTCACAGTTTGGGAAGGTCCAAAAATACCTTGTCCCAAGTGCTGCTTTCTTCCCAGGATTCTCTTTATTGATCGTTTTTACTGCTTTAATCACAGCTGGATACTTTTTGAAACTGCTGCCCTTCTGTGACATCATAATCCCTTAAATCTCCTTACATGATGACCTCATTCTCAGGGCCTTTCATGGGCTGTCTTCCCTGGCTCTGCTCCCTCTAGGATGTTGGTGCTTCCAAGATTTTGTCCTTGTCCTCCTGTGTTTCCACTTGACCTGGTGTCCGTGGGCTCTCACAGTTGGAACTCTCGTCTGTGTGCTGATGACTCCCCAGGCTGGACCTCCGCTCTACTCCCTTCAGACCCCACATTCATTTGCCATTCCCACGTTTTCCATGGGCACCTCTCACTGGGTACACCCAAGGCGACACGCATTGTCTCCCCTGAAAACACATGTGTTCTCTTCTTGGTGGCACCATCTCTACTCAGTCACTCGTGCCCAAAACCTAAGTCTTGTCATCAGCCCCGCCCTCATTCTCTCCATTCCCCATAACTATTCTGCTATTTTTTTTTTTTTTTTTGAGTTGGAGTCTCACTCTGTCGCCCAGACTGGAGTACAGTGGCCGTTCCCGGCCACTGCAGCCTCGACCTGCTGGGCTCCGGTGATCCTTCCGCCTCAGCCTTCCAAGTAGCTGGAACTACAGGCGTGCGCTACCATGCCCGGCTAATTTTTTGATTTATTGTAGAGATGAGGTCTCGCCTGCCTAGGTGGGTCTCGAACCCGCGGGCTCAGGCAATCCACTCACCTCAGCCTCCCAAAGGCGCGGGATTACAGGCTGAGCCACCGAGCCTGGCTATTCTGCTATTTTTGTTTCCTGAAAAAATTCTAGAATACTTTTCCTTCACTCCCTTTGTTTAAACCTTGCCTGAACTATTCTGATCTTCCACACTAAGCCTGTTAAACAAAAAGTTAACATAATCCATAGTATAAAGCACATTATTAGCTTTTCACTGCTTACAGTTGCAGAGAGCAACCTCTGTTTTCTCAGAGAAAAACAAAAATGTCTGGAGAGTAATTTTCATTTTTGCAAAATAAAAATACTTTAGTCATTTTAGAGAAAAGATGTTTATTCTTACAATCTTGATCACTTATTGAATGGAAGAATGTTAATGAGGGTACTTGCACTGCTTTCAGTCACTAAAATAATGTTTGTGAAAGAAAATTAAGTTGTCAAGAAAAAAAAGTCTGTATTTATTTGAAAGTAGAAATATAAAAGCGGTCTTCAAATAATTTATTTTTGATGTCACGTGGTGTATTCATAAGCATTATCTCATTTAATCTTGAAACAACCCCTAAAGGCAGATGCTATCATCATTGCCATTTATGGAAGAAGAAATGGAAGTTCCAAAAAATGGGCAACTCAGCTTCCCTCGTGTTACATCGTGAGTTGGGAGCAGAGCTGGATTTCAGATTTAGTTGAGGGCATTCAGTGATGCACTTGTGGGTGTCTACTGTGTTTGGGTCCTACACAAGCCACGGGTGTTGAAGGTGGAGAGTTGAAGAAGGTGTCCCTCTCTCACTGCTTCGGCCTTTCTGTGACTGTTGGAATCTCTGCTGGGCAGCACGTTCCTGCACAGAGGAGTACTGTTGTCAAGCCAGTTTCCTTAGTGGACAGGCTTACAGACCACCTCCTGGCCTCCGAAGACCTGCTTAGCTGGCCTTGTTCACACCTCACCCACTTGAGCGTGTGGCTGCGCTCCCTTGACCCTCTCGCTTTTCCATCCATTACCTAATTGGGCTGGAGTGCCAGGGTCTGAGGAAAGTTTATTCTGTGTATTCAAGGTAGTTGTCGGGAGGCATTGTTTTGTTTGTTTTCTTAATCCAACAGCATCTGGGCCAAAAGATTGCATCTGAAATGATGTCAAGGGCTGGTGTGTTGTGATTTGCCTGTAATGCTCAGTACACATTTCTTAGCATAATACAGGGCCTTCCACGATCAGAATTCTGCCTACTTGACATGCTGATTTCCTGCCCCTCATTGCTTCATGGTTTACCTTCCAGAGTCATTCCACTGCTAGCGTTCCAAAAGGAAATGTGCACCTCTGTCAGCTTATGCTGACGTGGAATTCAGCCTGAGCTTTTTTTTATCACCCATGCAGTATCTATTCCTGCCATCACACTTAATATATTTTCTTAAAGTTATTGGTTTTATTTGTCTCCAGAACTTACACTGGTATGGCTTCTTCTATGAATCCTACACTCCTTCTCCATTGTACTTTTTTTGCATAAAAGCAAAATTCAGGACATAGAGAAAGTTACTGACTACTGTCCTTAGGGGCATTTTTTAGAATCATGGGGAAGCAGTCTCAAAAATTAGCTTGTCCAAAGTAACATGGCTGGGAAGTGACAGAGGTGGCAGTGGGGTCCCAGGTCTTGCCCTCCGAATTCTGTGCATCAGTCGTGACCCTGGCACTATTTTCAGAGCACAGGCATAAAAACAAAAGTTTTTCTTGTGACCCTCAAGTTTGTTTCTTTTCCTTTCAGATTGCCTTCTTGAGTGCAGTTACTTCTTTTTTTTTAATCATGTTTTGTTAGCATCTTTAATTCTTTTATTAGAGTTGTCCTTTTTGCTTATTATTGTTACTCTTAGTTATGGTTTTCTTACCCAGAACATGAAGACTAAATTAGGTTTTCTAAAAATATGGGTATCTCTTACTTTACATTTTTATCTTTTGCACAATTGGAGGTGTGTAACATTTCAGAACAGATATGATGGACTTTGCCAAAGTTCTCTCCTGTGGACTTTGCCAAAATTCTCTCCTGTGTAAAAAATTTTTTCCTCTAATCTATCTGAATTTATTTTTAAACAGCACATTTCTAATGTTATAATAAAAGTTTTTATGTTTCTAAATGAACAGAGTAATCATATCAAGTGTCTTAGGAAAATGAAGTGTTTTGATATTTACTACAAACACCAAATGTGTCTACTTCCCCCTTCTGGTCATCCAGAACAGAAAAGAAGATTTTGTTACTTTTTCCGCCTAAGTTAAAAAATAGCCATAAATGTAACATTTATTTTATCCATGGTTATGTTTTTGGGGAATTTTCCCACATTGTGTGGGGAGATAGGAGAAGAAGAGGTGTTGAGGAGGAGGAGGAGGGCCACAGATGCCGCGAGGCTGGCTGGCGTGAGACCCCAAAGTTAGTACTTTGGTTAGGACTTGGGATTTACTCTGTCTTGCTTTTCTGAATTTGAATGTGAATTTGAATAATGGAGTAATCGACTTTTATTTAACTAACTACTTCATACAACAATGTAAAACTTTCCTATTTCAGATAAAACAATATCAAGTTGTTTGCCGCTTTTATGGTGATCACATACTGATCTTGTACTGTTGGTGCTAAAAGGAAACTTAAAACTGATTCTCATCCATTCATTCATTCCTCAAGTAGCTGCTCATTGCTGGAGATAGAGGTGAACATCAAAGAAAGGACCTTTTCAGCTTTCCGAGAGCTTACAGTCTACTTGGGGAAAGAAAGACTGCTGTTTACAATGTTATTTTAAATTATAGCTTGGGATATTTAAAGGAAAATGGAGCACTCCACACCTGTAAATACCAGAGATTCTGACCTAGTGTGCTACAAGGAGTGAGGAAGTCAATGGATATTTTTTACGTGGGAGATAAGATGATTAAGTAGATTATGTTGGGTCTGAGAAGGAAGGACTCGAGATACCCCTGGACGAACGTCTTGATGGCTTGTCGCAGTCATCAGGGGAAGACAATAAGAAGGGCCAGATGTGGAGACGTTGGAAGGCTGGGATTTGGTGATAAGTTGTAGAGAATGTGATACAGAGAGGAGCCCATGCGTCAAGCTTGGAGACCAGGTGGGTAATCAGATATCAAAATGTTCAGATCTTAAACACACTGGCCAGATCTCGAGTTACAATCTATTTATTTACTTATGTATGTATATATTTAGAGACATCTCACTTTGTCGCTGAGGCCAGATCTGGAGTAAAAATCTATTTTTAAAATTTAGAGGCAGGGTCTCACTTTGTCATTCAGGCTGGAATGTAGTGGCATGATCATGGTTCACCACAGTCTTGATCTCCTGGACTCAGGTGATCCTTCTGCCTCAACCTGTTGAGTAGCTAGGACTACAAGCATGCACCACCATGCCCAGCTAATTTTTTTATTTTGTAGAGATGAGGTCTCACTATATTACCCAGGCTGGTCTCAAACTCCTGGACTCAAGCAATTCTCCGACCTTGACCTCCCAAAGTGCTGGTATTAGAGGCGTGAGCCACTCCCTCCAACCTTGTAGTTAAAATTAGAATGGACCTTATTTCTTTTTTTAATAGAAATCGATTCGAGTTCAAGATGATATGATGTAACAGGAACCCTGGACCCTGGGCAGACTTAGTTGCTTGTTGAGGGCAGCAGGTGCACTTGCATAGGTAAGACAGGTGACTGATATACTGGGACGGACCAAGTGCCTGCTGTGGCCCGCGCCGTGCCCGGTGTGGGACAGAGACTCCCCACATTGCCACCATGCCCAACTAATTTTTTTATTTATTGTAGAGACAAGGTCTCACCAAGTTGCCCAGGCTGGTTTCGAACCCCTGGGCTCAGGCAATCCTCTCACCTCCACCTCCCATAGTGCTGGGATTACAGGTTTGAGCCACCTTGCCCAGCTAACCATACATTTCTTGAAATTAAACTTATATATAACAATTTATACAAGGATACCTGATAGTCACTATTAGCATGTGTTATTTGACTGCAAAAATTTATGACTTGGTATTTCATTGAAGTATGACAACTTAAAGCCTTGTTTTTTAAAAAAAACAACAAAACTTTCTCCTAAATATAGTATATATATTATTTCTTGTTCCAAGCCCTAGTTCCCTCCTTTGTAAAATGGGAATAATAACCTCATGGGATTGTTATAATTGAACAAGATATAAATAAAAATCCTACACATTATTATTATAGGTCTTAGATATAATCTGAGGGCAGGCCCACATTTATAATTTGTCCCTGAAAAGTCTCAGCACCAAGCAGAATGGTTGTCATACGGGAAACTAGTGCAATAAATGGGCACATTCCTAACAGTGTCCACTCTAATTCTTTCTGATCTGGGAATTCTGGCTTGCTGTGTGAAGCCCGGTGGCCTCTGGCAGGACTGGGTGTGTGTCTGCGGGGTGATACTGCACTCTGGTGAAGTATGGCCCTCTCTGTCTCTCCCACAGTGGCTGCTGTGCAGCCCCAAGCACCCCTGGGTCTTGCTAAGGGATGGAAACTGTGGGGATAACATGGTGTGGCTGGGGCTTCCCAGCCAGCTTTTCCACTTCTGTGCTTGCCTTCCAATGTTTTCTGATCTACTTTTAGTTTGACTGCTCTGCTTTTAAGTAACTTTTCATCTTTTCCAAACCCTTAGACATATTAAAGATTTTTTTATTTCAAATAATAATTCAGTATAGTTATTTGCATTTTATTTTACCACAGGAAAAAAGTAATACTTCTCTTTCTCTCCCTCCCTTCCTCTCTCTTTTTTTTAAACTATAAGCACTGTGGTAAGTTGTTGGTTAATTGTGTTGCCTAATTGTTGATATCTGTGGTTAATACGGTGTTACATGCACAATTAACATTCAATAATTGATCATTTATCTCATGTAATCAGAATTGTTTTAAATTTATAATTCATTTTTATCAAGTAGTATGTATTAAAAATATAATGTTTAATCGCACTGCTATTGTTAGTAATATTTTATCATCATACATTTTTTTCTTGGTTGGAGACTTCATATTCTGCAGGATAAATGAGAATTAATTCCTTGTTTTATATGGAAGGGATTACAATTCAGTAGGTGGCACTCTTTCCTTTTTTATTAGAGTTAATAAATATCCAAGTAAATGCCAGATAATGTTTTTAAAATCTTGAGAAGCAGCGTAGGACTATAAGCCATTGATGACTTGCTTTAGAAGGAATAGTAACAATTTGTTAATAATCCAGCTTCTGTGGAACTTTGTCAGAACAGTCACATGTGAATACACTTAATATTTGTTTGCTGTGAGGAGGCTTCTGTATCTAAAATAGAATTTTTTTTAGCAAAGGCTTTGTGATCTCCTTTGTGAAACTCTAGATTTTCTTTTAAACATTTTGAAATTATCTTGTTATTGCCTATTTTTCTTCTATGTTTTGATTTTTAAACACTGTCATCAAAGTTTCATTAGAATACACATTAAAAACTAACACATTTCCCCCATTTGAACACAGCAGCTTTTCTTGTTTTTCCATAATGAAGAGACTATTTGGCTAGTTTAACTAGTTAATACAACTTAGTTTTGCTCTTTTTATTCAACACTATTTATGTTCTGCTTTTTTTAACTTAAGATTATTGTTATGTGTTCCTTGTTTCTGTGTATTTTTTGTATTTCCTATTTTTTTAAGAATATGCTATAATGTACTTAGCTATTCTCTTATTGATGGGCATTTTAAATATTTTAAAATATTATACTGTTGCATCAATTATCTTTTTGCATGTTTTTCTTTTATATTACTTCCTTATGATAAATTCCCAGGGTAGAAGTTTTTAGGACAAAGATATAAACACATTTATGGTTTTTGACACAGATTACACATTGCTTTCCAAAAGAATTGTATCAGTTTACAGTGCAATAATGAATGTATGATTATACTAGGATCCTAGCAGTCTCACTGGAATTGAATTTCCAAGTGTAATTTTTTTTTTTTACTAGCTTAGATCAAACAATTGGGCTGGGGTGTCATTTGGTTTTAAAATTTTTAGTTGTGTGTGGGAACCGCAAAAAGCATCTCCCACTGGAATATAGCCACTGTTATTTTGATGTGGTTCTTCAGGCCTTTGCGTGTGTGTTCATATGTGTGCACGGTGCCCATTTTTTGCATTACTTACTCATAGTGTATAATTTTATATACTGCACTTTTCATTTAATTAATTCATCTACTGTATGCTGGATGTTGACTAATTTCTGTTTGCTAGGAAGTTAGGTATAGGAGTGAACAAGAAATGGATAAAATGGACTGAAATGACTTAGTTTGGGTGTGAAGAGGCAAGAGAATGTTTGGGATGAGCCAGGGCATGGAGGTATTTGAGTGTGTTAGGTATTTTTATCTGAAATTCTTTCCTAATGAATATCCAAAAGTGTATGCTCATAGCAATTATCTGTTCAGATTTAGTGTGAGGTTGAGAGGGCGCCTCTGAAATAAAGATGGAGAATGTTATTCTATGTTGCTATGGAATCGTCATAACTGTCATTTTAATGGCCATCCCTTAGTGTTGAATATCGAGGCCTCTTCTGAGTTTTAATTTAAATAAGTATCACTACAATACGTACTTCTACTCATACAGCTCTCTTGGTATTATAGATTATTTCTTATGGTTGAGCTGAAAAAATTTGATTACTGAGTTTAAAAGGATAAAATTTTAAAGTGTAATGTTTGATAAAATTCTTTTAACAAGTATTGCATGAAGTTATAGTACCACTGGTAACATAGAATATACATTATATTTCATCCTTTCATTTAAAAGACTATTTCTTATTCAATAGATGCTTTCTTTTCTTTCTTTCTTTCTTTTCTAGTTCTTCTCATACTTACATGTAACATGATTTGAGAAAAAGTGTTGTTAACCCTTGGTGTACTGTTACAATCCACTGGCTTTCATCTTTGTTTTTAAGTTTTGTTTTTGAGCAATTTTGACTATTTGAAAGGATAGGCATTTCATAATTATTATTCTTTCCTAGAAGCTATTAAAAAAACAAGGAAGTTTTTTTAAAAAAAAACTTCAGTGAAGCTCATTCTGTCTTGCCTTTTCCAAATGTTTACTGTACTTTTTAAATAAATCTCTGGCATTATGGGGCTATAGGGATCCAATTTTCTGGCATCTTGAAACATTTTGCTGTTTGTCATTGTAGGTATTGTTTTATTATAATTCATTATTATTCATCAATTATTCCCAAATGTGCTAAAAAAAAAGGCATAAAATAATAAGAAAATGGGAGGATGATGAAATCACCTAAATAAGGATGATCAAAGAGTGAACTAAATCATCATCCTTTACTTTTCTACTGTGGGATCCAAAATACATTTCAAGAATGTATTAAGAAGGCCTGGAAACAAACACATTTTTAGTCTACTTTTAACTTTCATTTGAATACAGTTGACAATTTAGAATTTTTCATTTTTCACTTATACTGGGAAAGAAAAAATTGACATTTTTCACAGTTATTAGTCAAGTCAAAATAAGTGCAAAGAAGTAGCCTTTCTGCCCTTTGATGATGATGGAATCGGTCATCTACATGAAATTTCAGATTCTGGGTCCTCAGACGACAACATCCTAGATGAATTTTCTTAAATCCAAGAATAGATATATTTCTAAGAACAAACAGGAAATATGGTTTCTCATCTAGTCATTCAACTTTTTAGAAAGGACTGCCTTACATAGTAATATTTTTGTGACAAGAGTCTAGACCATCCTGTTTTGAAAGGATACATGACAATTTGAAAATTTTTTATACTTTAAATCACCAAAATTTACAGGATAAATAAAGGTTTGATATGGTTAAATTCTTATTGACATTTCTAATAAAATTGTTTTCACTATTCCTTTATTCTTACTCTTGTAAGTGCTTCATAAAATGGCTTAAAAATATAAAGGTTCCATTGGACCCAGATGTTAAACGGTACTGGTTATTCTTCCTGATAAACTGAGGGTTAAAGTTAAAATATGTGTCAGATTTAATGGCATTATTACATTTTCACACTTCTTTTTAGTGTACAACCCTAATTATGTCTGACAGACCCAATTGGGAATAGTTAGAAGGAAGTAGTCCTGGACCAATCAGCAAAGAAATGGAAAACTCAGGAAGTCCCAGTGCCATGGTAAAGGAGAAAAACTCATTTTTCATTTCCTTTCATGTACAGTGTGTTCAGATTAACTTTAAAGGAGAGCGAGATGTAGGTCGGGAGACTTTGTCTGCACTGGAGTATTACCTGTGTGTGGAGCCGTCTCAGCAGGTATCCCGTCATCAGCTCACAGCCCTCTCGCTCCCTTGACAGCGGCTAGATATCCTGTTGCAAATTAAATATGAGGCAGGGATGAACTGAGTTTTGCGTGTAAAGGATTTCTTAAAGTGCAACTTCAAATGAAGTTGTGGGTGTATTCATTTTTATTGAAGCCGACTTTGTTGGGGGGGCTGGTAAGGGACCCGGAACTGTCCTCTGTGGGATTAAGAAAAATAAAGTTTACGCCTAAAACTCGGCTTAACTTAACGTATCTCTGTGGTACATTTCTTAGCTTTTATGAATACTGCACAATTGTCTAGCCTGCGAAAGAGGTATTTATTTAGCTTACTGTGGCTGTGCTGCCTATTAGTAGGCATATGTTTAGAGTTGAGCTAATGTTTCACAGCAGGGTGTCTTGAGACTCTTCTTTTTCAGCTTTGCCTTTCTAAATTTGAGTTACAAAAGGACATAAAACTTGGTACATTTAGATCATACCTTGAGGGCGTAGAGGCCAAATTCTGGATTTGCTGAAACTTATCAACTACACCACCACAACCATTTATATACTCTTTAACTTAAGTGGCATGCGCTGATGTACGGGCTTTACGTATTAACCTATTGAGTTCTCTTAATAATCTGTGAAGTAAATATTATTATCTTTACATGAACGAAATCAGGTATAGGGACAATAACTTCTGATAACACTTGTAACTGGTGGGTCCAGGAGTTGAGTCCAGGCAGTCTCACTCCAAAGAACTTAAAAAAAATTGCTAAGCAATTTCTGTGTTTATATTCTGTTACTGTATGTGACAGTCCCATCTACAAGGCGTCATTCTGAGGTTCAGAGACCCATAAGGGAAACCTGGGGCACATTACGCCACTGGTTTCATCCTGTAGAACTTGGACTTCTGGGAAGACTTGGGGTTATTGCATGGGATGTGTGAATTTTTTTGCGTAAGCACTGAGTGCAGGGTACATTTAAAAATATTATATCTTATACAGTTGTATGGGGGGGCACCCAAAAAACCAGAACTTATTTATAAAAACTTGTGTATTTATTTATTTATTTATTTTTTTGAGTTGGAGTCTCACTCTGTCACCCAGACTGGAGTACAGTGGCCGCTCCCGGCGATCCTTCCGCCTCAGCCTTACAAGTAGCTGGAACTACAGGCGCGCGCTACCACGCCCGGCTAATTTATGATTTATTGTAGAGATGAGGTCTCACCAAGTTGCCCAGGCAGGTCTCGAACCCGTGGGCTCAGGCAATCCACTCACCTCAGCCCCCCAAAGCGCAGGATTACAGGCTGAGCCACCGAGCCCGGCTTATTTATTCTTACATGTTTAAACTTCAGTCACCTTCAGAGTACTCTCCTTGAGGCAATACACCTATCAAGACCCTTTTTTCTGGGGCTCAAAACAGTTTTGAAATGATCAATTCTGATGCCTTTTAGTGCTTGTGCTGTTTTTGTTCACCTCTTTCACATTGGCAAAACATTTCCCTTTGAGGACTTTTTTCATCCAGGAAACTTTGAAGTTTCTTGAGGCAAGCTCAGGTGAATAGGAGGGGTGGGGCACTAGGGTCATGCCATTTTTGACCAAAAACTGCTCTGAACACTCAGGGTGGTATGGGCAGGTACACTCAGAAATCACCTGTTGTGAAATGGGCAAACGCATTGAAAGAATCTCCACAAAAAAACCAAAATTCACTGAAGCTCCCAGCACAACCTCTCACAACAATGCTAGCTGGTCCACTGATGCTCGTGGGTTCCTGGAATACTCACCTAGTGGGAGAATCCTGTACTACAAGGTGTCCGCCCTCCAAAGGGTAATTCTGTGTTTTTTGGTGTCCCCCACCCCTTGTATTTTAAATGTGGGTAACATGTGAGAGGATTGCCTGAGCCCAGGGGTTCGAGACCAGCCTCAGCAACTTGGTGAGACCTCGCCTCTACGATATATCAAAAAATTAGCTGGGCATGGTAGCATTCGCCTGTAGTTTCAGTGATTTGGAAGGCTGAGGTGGAAGGATCGCCTGAGCCCAGTGGGTCAACACTGGGGTGGCCATGAGCGTGCCCCTGCACTTCAGCCTGGGAGACAGAGTGAGACTCTGACTCAAAAAAAAAAAAAGTGGGTAATAGTTGTGGTTTATAAAATTCAAATTCATCCAGTATTGCTTTAGTTCATAGCTTTTTGTTACTATGTATTATCCCAATTAACCTATATTAAAATTATAACAATTTGGGGGTGTTTATGAACCCTTTAATGTTTTAAAAAAGAGGGGATATTTGTTATAAACGTTCGGGATTCATAGAGTGACAAATCACAGGCTTTGCTTGAAGTTCCCATCCACCCCTGCCGTCTCCTGATAAATCCTCTCTATCCGAACCAGGGTGAATTGCTCAGTCAACCACAATGAAACCCAGTGTTATTTTCTATTCTTAGTGATGTATCTGTAGATTAAATCTTTACTGTGTTTTAATTAAGAAGCAAACTTGACAGTTACTGCTCTTTTCATTGATTTACTCTCATGAATGGGCAAGTGCTGCATTCATTTTGTTCTGGGACTGACAGGACACCTCACGCGTGCTGTCAGTTTGGAGAAGTCACAGGTTGTAGGCAAAAGCCATACCATGTGTGAATTAAAATATTTAGATACTATTTAAACTGCTATTTCAAATATTGGACTTGTAATACATATTCTAATATTTCAGTGATAAAAGTATAACTTTCGGGTTTTAGATTTATTTTCCAGTTCCCCCAAACATCTAAGTTAGTTGTACAGTTCTCTCTGTTTTTAGGGAACTTTGTGTTCATATTTGTGTTATGGTGCTTACTTGTTTATTCAGTTCATTCAGTGAGTATTTATTGTTCTCTTGTATGTGCCAAGCACTATTGTGAACACAGAAAATACGTAAGTGAGCAAAACCAGATAGAAATCCCTGCTATTGTGGAGTTCACACTGTAGTGGGTAGAACGGACCAGAAGTAATAAACCTAACAAATAAGCGCATCCTGTAGTATTTTGGGAAGGGGATAAGTACTATGAGAAAAGAATAGAGCATTTTAAGGGGGAATGAGAGTGTTAGGGTGTGGAGAAGAATGTTGCAATTAAAAAGATGGAAGTCAAGAAAATAGTGAGAAAGGGATTTTGAGCCAAGACTTGAAGGAGGTGGAGAGGCATAGCTGGGTGGGGTGTTGGGGGCGAGAGTGTTTCCAGCAAAGAGAATCTCGTTCAAGGCCCACGAGGGCTCAAAGCTGTGGTGTCAGGTCCTATGTGGAGGTCATATGACTGAAGCAGGAGGAGAAAGGTGTCACCATGATCACCCCGGAGGCCTATGGGCAGAGTGTGACTTTTATTCTTAGTGAGATGGATGAAGGCGTTTTGACTTCTTTTTTTAATTTTATTTTAAAGACGTGGGGTACAGTTCAGGGTTAGGTATACAAATGTTGATTATGTAGGTACCCTTGATGAGGTGTGCCCCTCCCTCCCCAAGCAGTTTCCCTCAACTGTCAATCCCACCTCCCCTACCCTGGCAGTTTCCCATTACTGCCAATCCCTTTCTTACAGTATTATAATAATTGTTCCAGGTTCGCTTATGAGTGAGAACATGTGGTACTCTCTTTGTTTCTGTGATAGATCACTGAGTATGATAGACTCTAAATCCATACAAGTTGCTGTGAAGTCCATGTTTGTCCTTTATGGCTACATAATATTCCATTGTGTATATGCATCACATTTTTTTATCCAGTCCAGCTTCGATAGGCAACATGGTTGGTTCCATGTTTTTGCTATTGTGAATAGAGCTGCAACAAACATACGTGTGCAGGTATCTTTTTTGTAGAATGATTTGAGTTCCTCCATGTATTTTCCCAATAGGGGAATTGCTGGGTCATATGAAAGGTCAATTTCTAGCTCTTTCAGAAATCACTACACTGTCTTCCAGAGAGGATGCACTAGTTTGCATTCCCACCAGCAATGTAGAAGCATTCCTTTTTCTCCGGATCCTCGCCAGCATCTGTTGTTGTTTGTGTTATTAATGATGGCCATTCTTACTGAGGTTAGGTGGTACCTCAATGTGGTTTTGATTTGCATTTCTCTGATGATGAATGAGGCTGAGCACATTTTCATGTGTCTCTTGACTGCCCGTATATCTTTTTTTGAGAAGTGTCTATTCATGTCTTTTGCCCACTTTTAGTTGTCACCCTTTTTTGACACCCCTGGGAGTTTCAGATTAAGGAATTCCTAAGAAGAAATGGTTAGACCTTTAAGATGACCAAGACCACTGACGTCCAGATCACAAGCCTCTCCATGGTGGCCTCTCCATCCTCTCTTTCCACCACTACTCCCTGCTCTAACACTCTGATATACTTATTGCTGCCAGATAAGCCATACTACTTCCAGCTCTGTGTCTCTGTACAAGCCATTCTCTCCACTTCAAATGTCCCGCACTGTGCTAGCCAAGTGAGCATCTACTCACCTTATAAGATTCAGCTTGGGCCTGATGCAGTGGCTTACACCTATAATCCTAACACTTTGGGAGGGCGAGGTGAGAGAATTGTCTGAGCCTATGGGTTTGAGACCAGCCTGAGTAACGTGGTGAGAAAAAAAATTAGCAGCGTATGATAGTGACCACCTGCAGTTCCAGCTACTTGGTAGGCTGAGACAGAAGGATCACATGAGCCCAGCAGGTCGAGTTGTGTTGGCTGTGAGCATGCCATTACACTCCAGCCTGGGCAACAGCGTGAGTCTCTAACTCAAAAATAAATAAATAAATGATTCAGCTCAAGATTTGACTCTTTTCAGGCCTTCTTGACTTCTTTAGGTGAAAGTGACAGCCTCCTCCTTTGTGCCCTCACTAGATCATGAACAACTATGACATAAAATCTTTATTGCTTTTACCAATTTGTATGACTTTTCCTGCCCCTGCTAGATTACCACTTAGGATAGGGATACAGAGCTTTGAACACAGTAAATGCTCAGTAACTGGGGGAAAAGGGAAGTCGCAGGAAGAGAGGAGCAGATGAACAGATAAATTTTGCTTCTGTTCATCTTATAATTTTTGGAATGAATTATTTGATTTTAAAGGTCTTATGCATGTGTTTAGCATAAGGAAAAGAGGATAAAGGAATTATTTCTATATTCTGGTTTAGTATTTGGCGTGTGACTTTGAGACCAAGAAAGTATTCTGAAATCAATACTGAATACAAATTCAGTGGTCTCATACACTTATGACACTCTAGAATCTTGGGATAATTTAATCATCTAGCTTATCTCCATGTAATTCCAATGGAGAAATTGAGGCTTAGAGAATGAAGTGATTAATCTGCTGTCATACAACCACTAGGTGCCAGGGTCTTAGATGGATGCACTCTGTTGATCTATAAATCCTATGTTCATTAATTATGCTACACTTATCTGAACACTGAATCCAACATGGAAAGTATCTCAAGATGACTTCATAAATTAAAAATAGCACAAGAGGCCGGGCATGGTGGCTCACACCTGTAATCCTAGACACTTTGTTGGGGAGCCAAGGTAGAAGAATCCACTTGAGTTCAAGGGTTTGAGACCAGTCTGGGCAATGTAGCGAGACCTTGTCTCTACAAAAAATCAAAAAATTGGCTAGATGTGGTGGCATGTGCCTGTAGTTCCAGTACTGGGGATGCTGAGGCAGAAGGCTTACCTGAGTCCAGGAGGTTGAGGTTGCAGTGAGCCATGATCATGCCGCTGCACTCCAGCCTGGGTGACAGAATGAGACCCCACCTCAAAAAAAAAAAAAAAAAAAGCACAAGTAAGAAAAGGTTGTGGTTTCATGTTATCTCTGTCAGTAGCTCCTGTAAGCTAAGAGTATTTTTTTATTCTAACTCAATCTGGTTTACATATCACATCAGTTAAACAAACTAATGGGATAATGGGAAAACTATCAGGCAAGTTTGGTTTCAGCAGGGCGTTAGGCAGTCTTTCTGTTCTCGTTAGCCTGGTTCCTGTCCTCAGTCTGGTTCACAGGCTTCAGGTTAGGAAAACAGGAATACAAATGACTCTCCTCTTGGGCAAGAGGAAAATGAATTTAACAGTCGCCATTCGGCACACGAAAGCAAAACAGCATTAGGAGTGGAGTGATTTAATATGCTGCCACTTCCCTCTTGCTAACTGAATCAGAGGCCCTTTGAAAATGGAAAAGAAAAATCATAGATTTAGTGTCTTTCCTTATTACTGACTTCAGCATATGAATAAACTTTATTTTCCATTGAATGTGAACGTGCTCTAGAGAAAAGAATATTGCTTATTTGAAAATTAAATTTAGAAATAAGGAATTACAGCAACACGTGGAAAATAAAACCCCATTTTATACTGATGTCTTATAAAATTCCCTTTTCCTAATAAAGAGCCCTCTTGTTTTAACCATGTGCTATTTCCTGGAAATTTATTTTGTCAGACAAATGGTTGATTTGGGTGGTAATTACTATCCTGCTTTCTCATTTGTTCTGTGGCTAATTTTAAGTTGGAAGCTACTTTTTTTTCTGTGTGTGTGCTTACTGCATGGCAGGAAAATGCAGTTTTTAATATGTATTTTGGGGGGCTGTTTGGCTAGTATTGCTTATTTCTGAGACGCTAAATGCATTTGGTTTATGGAAGCATCAGAGCATCAATCTGCCCTCTGTCACATAGGCCCACATCTTTTCATGTTGCAGACCAAGGTTTGAAGTCAGGTGCCTTGATGCAATCTGCCAGACAGTGGAAGATAAGGGAGAGTATTTGGGGATTTACTTCTACTGAAGGGTCTTAAGGAATTTTCTTTCCTCAGCCACAATCCTATAATCATGACTAGTCTACCAAGGCCAAAAAGAGAGTGTGCTTTTTACCCTGTAGGGAAGAGAGCCAACGAAACATACCTTACAGCAATGGACAACCTTTCCAGGTGCATGTCCTCGGCCAAGACTGCCAATGAGATTATTGATGGAAGGATTGGGAGAGTAAAGAAAGATGCTTTTCATCCTGTGATTGCCAGAGATCTCTTCAACCCACTGGGAGCCCTCCCAGCTGGCATGTTCTCAGAATTCAGTATTCATTCAACAGATTCACACTGACCATCTACACTGTGCCTGGCCTCATGCTAGGTGCTCATGATATGATGCTAAACAGGACAGGTCAGGCTCCGCCTCCATGGTAGTGACAGTCTAGTAGAAAGGATAGATGAATTAAATAAAAGTTCTTCTACATTTTAACTTTCTGGGATGGAAACAGAGGAGTAGAAACAAATAACAAGAGAACTACCTCCTTTAGATCAAGTATTCAAGGAGGACCTCTCTGAGGAGGTGCCTTTAAGCTGAGGCTTAAAAAGAACAGCAGCAGGTAATGTAGAGAGGAGGAAGGAACACTTAGGACATAAGGACCACGAGGACATAATGTTAACCCGAGGAGAATCTGGGGAATAATCTGGGCTGATGAGCACAGTGTCTGCCTCCATCTCACCTGCCTTGGGTCCTCACCAGAGTCTGGGGAGTGACAAGACAGGCCAGGCCAGGTCTGGCCATGAGACACCAGGCTGCAGAGGGAAGATAACTGAAGGGATATGGCAGGCACTGGAGTTTTAAATGGACCAGAGAACAAGTCCTGGAAGCCGAAATTATGATCAAATAAAATCCACATGGCTGGGAGGTGGGTGGCTGCTGAAATCCAAAAGGGAGGTCAGAGAGTCAACAAAAGCAGCACCCTGGAGTAGGCCGCATAAACTCTGGTCATAGGTGACCCAGGCACATCAATGTTCATCATGGTCCCAGGGAAGTCAGCAGCCTGCTGGAAAAATGTGCAATTTCCTGAGACAGAGTAGGACACAGGACTGCTATAGAAGGAGCAGGGTGTGAGAGGAAGGGAGTTAGTAGGGCCTGTTTAGTGGCTTTTCATGGATATGTGCTGAGAAAACACTCGGTGATAGTGGCAGGTGATAGCTGTAGAAGGAAGGATGATGGTGGGGACAAGGGCAGGGTTTGTTCACCTGTGTCCTTGAGTCAAACCACTGAGCAGTTATTCAGTTTGATTTCCTAATGTATCTTCATTAGAGACATAGTAACCTGTTCTGCATTCAGCATAATGGAGAAAGCCAGGATTCTGAGGGAGAGATGGAGGAGACTTGGCAGTGAGTCTCTCCGTCCCCTGTGGGGACCCAGGATGCCCCATCTCAGGAAGTGACTGGCAGCCTGCTTTCAGACTTCCAGAGAGAGTGGCCACCCCCAAGACAGGTGCTTTGCCAGCGGGCACTCCAGCCAATGTCTGTAATCTCAACAGCTGTGATGTAGCAGTTATGATCTCAGTTTACAGATGTGCCTCCTGCAGCTCAGAGTGCTTCTGTGACATGTCCAAGGGCTTACTAGTGAGTGACAAAACTGGAATTCTTATGACTTCTGTCAGACATCAAAACCCTTATACTTCCACACATGTGTTTTCTGACATCTGAAGTCCTGTCTCAGAGAGCTGCTTATGTGACTCCCTCTCCGTGATGTGTGAGGGAAAACAGCTTCACTTGAACTCGACCTGGAACCCCTCGGAGACAGGAGACCTGATGCCAAGGACATGGGGATCACCTTTGCTTTTGTTCTTCATACAGTGCTCCAGAAACTGCAGCGGGGGCTTCAAGATCCGTGAGATTCAGTGCGTGGACAGCCGGGACCACCGCAGTCTGAGGCCATTTCACTGCCAGTTCCTGGCTGGCATTCCTCCTCCGCTGAGCGTGAGCTGTAACCCTGAGCCCTGTGAGGAGTGGCAGGTGGAGCCCTGGAGCCAGGTATGGCCCCCCAAAAGCGAGATACACCCTCATGCAATCTGGCAAACCATGAATCTCTGTGTCACTGCTTGAGTGTAGAAATCAAGGAAGACCGCACCTGAGTCATGCCAATGACTTGCCTCCATTCGGTGACCCCACACTGTATTGGGGAAGCTGAAAGGGTTGAAAACTTTCAGGAGCTGAAATAATTCCATGGAGAGGGCAATGTTTTATGGTTTCAATCATGATAGTTCAGTGTTGTATTACAACCTGGTCTCCCAGTGGATATATTGGGGAGTTGGGCTCCCTGCTGGGGAAATGAGCACAATAGAATGGTTTGAACAAGGATGCTTTGATGAGAGCCATTTAGGACACAGCCTCACCTGCCTCTCTGAGGCTTCTGCAGTCAGGCTGGGGAAAACGGTCATGTCCTTTCCACATACAGAATATTTTTAGAGTTCCATCTCTCAGTTAAGTGTTCAGGTCATTATTTGCATAAATAATGTGTGTGTGTGTGTGTGTGTGTGTGTATACATGTGCATACATGCATGTATATGTGTGTTCTTTCTATTGTGAGGCCCCTGACTCTGCTGGGTCTTTATAACTTATTTAACTTTTAATTTTAAAGATGTGGGTACAATTCATGGTTAGGTATACAAATGTTCATTATGCAGGTACCCTTGTTGATGAGGTTTGCCCCTCCTCCCCGGCAGTTTCCCACTACTGCCAATCCCATCCCTCTCCCCTGGCAGTTTCCCACACTGCCAACCTCTTTCTTATAGTATTATGATCATTGTTCGAGGTTCGCTTATGAGTGAGAACATATAGAACTCTGTTCTTCATTTCTGATAGATCACTGAGTGTGATAGACTCTAAATCCATCCAAGTTGCTACAAAGTCCATTTGTTGGTCCTTCTTTATGGCTGCATAATATTCCATTGTGTATATGTACCACATTTTTTTTTAATCCAGTCTAGTTTTGATGGGCAGCATGGTTGGTTCCATGTTTTTGTTATTGTGAATAGTGCTGCAATAAACATGCATATACAGGTATCTTTTTTGTAGAATGATTTGAGTTCCTACGGGTATATTCCCAATGTTGGGATTGCTGTGTCATATGGAAGGTCAATTTCTAGTTCTTTCAGAAATCGCTACACTGTTTTCCAAAAAGGTTGCACTAGTTTGCATTCCCATCTGCTGGGTCTTCATTACACTTTGACACATGAAAACAAGTTTACTCTCCTTTGGTGAAGTACAGTGATCTCATTTTCAATAGACAAATGCTTCAATAGCTAAAACATATTCCCAACTGTATCTATGTATGATAGGGAGAAGACCAGAAAAGAACCCAGTGTATTTTGCATGTGTCCATGAGCTAGGCACTTAACTTACAATACTTGGTTTAATTCTCTTCATGACCTGGATGATAGGCCTTAGTAATCCCGTTAAAAGTTGAGACTCAGCAGGGCGCAGTGGCTCAAGCCTGTAATCCCAGCACTTTGGGAGGCCGAGGTGAGAGGATGGCTTGAGCCCATGGGTTCGAGAATAGCCTGGGAAACTTGGCAAGAACTCCTCTCTACAATAAATTTTTAAAAATAGCTGAGTGTGACAGCATGCACCTGTAGTTCCAGCTACTTGGAAGGCTGAGGCGGAAGGATTGCCTGAGCCCAGCCGATCAACGCAGGGTCACCATGAGCGTGCCACTGCACTCCAGCCTGGATGACAGAGTGAGACTCCAATTAAAAAAAAAAAAAAATTGAGGCTCAGAGAGGTTGAGAAACCTACCTGAGACATACCACTAGAAAATAAAGGGTGAAGTATTAGTTCAAACATAAGGTAGACTCCACCACCTCTGCTCTTTCTACTATATAACTTAGCCCAGTGGGTATTAAGCAGAGTGAACTGAGGAGAAAGAGTGAATCAATAACTATCTGGGGTGGGAGCCTATCATAAACCAGGGTAGAGAAGGTGGACAATCCCAACCTGAAGATACAGAGTTAGCATCAACGCCTAGGGAAGACAGAGCCCTGAGCTACGTACTGCCCACTTGTGAAGAATTCCATAGAGAATTATTTCTCCATGCTGATTCCTGAGGTTCTGGGCCACTGCCTGGAGTTTTCTGGAACATCAACCACTGCTATCCCCTCTTTCCCTTCATCCTCTTACTCATTTCTGAGTACATGAACTTCCTGCTTCTCCCATGCTCTGGACCTAGGCCTCCAAGTTCTCCCTATATACTGAGTCTGGCCTGCACCTGTGCAGGTGACAGCTTTCGTGATCCAGGAGTTCACAAAGAAGCTTAGATTGCCTGGTCAGAGAAATGGTATTTGCAGGTTGTCATAGATGAGCAATTAAATCTTTCTGATTGTGAAAAAGATATATTCTTTATGTTTTCTCAGTGACTTCTGGGACCCCCATCATGAGACTATTCTCTGCAGCCCTTCTAACACCCTCCTTTTAAAATTGCTCTGTTTTGAGCAGACCACAGTAGGCAGACTTTCTTATGAGGGAGCAGTGGGGATTAGAAGATGTAAAAGAGTTGAGTTCCTGGGGCTGCTGTTAAGGGAGTGGGCATTTTCAGGTACTTTCCCTGACTCACCATGATGCTGGTTGCCACCCTAGGAATGTTCTGCACTCATTCAGTAAATGTCAGCCAATCCAGCCTCCATGGCATATACATCTTAGCTACAGGAACATCTCTATACCAGAGGCAGTCAAACTTTAGCATGCGTCAGCATCACCTGGAGGGCTTGTTAACACAGATGGATGGGTCATACCCTCAGAGAGTCTAGTTAAAGGACCTTGGGTGGAGCACATATTGCATTTGAAGTTGCTGGTCTGAGGGCCACACTTTGAGAATCCCTGCTCTACACTCCCTTTACCCCGCTTTTCCTGAAAATTACGTGGCCTAGTGGCCCTGAATTTATATGCAGGAAGATAATATGTACAGGAATTCCAGATGTGAAATTTTCCCCCTTCTCCCCACGGATGGGGTTAAAAACATTAAATAAATGGGGGAAAAGATCAGTGCTGATTCTCAAGCCTGGAGTATTGTGGCGGTAATATATCAGTGCTTTTACTGAGCAGAAGAGGTTGATTGTATATAATTTCCCTGTATCTATGGTACCACCACACACACAGTGCCTGAAATGATGGACGTGATATTCACAAGACAAGCATAATAGTTTTGTTGTTGTTATAACCATGCTATGCATTTTTCAAAGTGCTTTTGAAAGCACTCAAAGTAGTTTTTAAAGAATCTTGTGACTTCTTTAATTTCTTCTTAGAAACCTCATGAAAATGAGACAGTGTATCTTATACAGCTATTCTAGTGAGCAAAAACTTGACATGTTTTAGAATTGTGTTCCTTTGGGAATCCATTATGGCATCTTGAATTTATTTTGTGAGCATTATAGCAAATATGCCAGAATCCTGAATAAATCCACCTAGTCCACTACTCCTAATATGGATACATTTAATTCTAAAACTTTCTGTAGTGGGAAAGAGATTGATTTTAATAGGAGGCAAACAAAATTGTATTGCAAATGTGTGCTCCTTTTGAGCTGTCAGAGATGGTCATTATAAAAAATCTAAATTTTATATTTTTATTTATAGAAACTTGTACCAAAAGGCAAAATACAGATACTGTAACTTCTATTCTGGAATGATTGCTCATTTACGTTTTTAACCAAAATTTCTTCCTTTTGACATATTGTTTGACATTGGACCATTTGGAATCTTCTGATTTGTCTCCTCTTCTTATCCTCAAAATTTTCTTCACCAACTAATCAATCTTCTTCCCTCTCTGTAATTCTTGTTTCACCATGGTTGCTTTAAACAACCACTGCGGTCTTTGTAAGAAACCCACAGGGATGCTAAAGATTCCAATACAGATACCAATATTCCCAATAACACAACAATACACAACAAAAATGATAGTAAGACGTTTTCCCCTCATCATTGAACACATTGCTGCCTGACTTTTACCTAATCTTGTTCCTACTGTATATCAGTGTTCCAGGTCCTGTGGAGGTGGAGTTCAGGAGAGAGGAGTGTATTGTCCAGGAGGCCTCTGTGACTGGACAAAAAGGCCCACATCCACAGAACCCTGCAATGAGCACCTCTGCTGTCACTGGGTTACTGGGAATTGGGACCTGGTAAGACTCAGTTACAGATTTTTCATTTTATTTTAGCTTTACAAAAGAAAAAACTATGGTATCTTACCTTTTATGAGAAAATGTCAAAGAAGAAAATAGCATGTATTTTTCATTACAAAAGTAATATATATTCACTGTAAATGTTCACTATATTAATTGATTTGCATCGTGTTTCTATATACCTTAGTTTTATAGTTTTATACTAACTTCAGTACATTCCTGCCATCTAATACCTCTAAGTCTGCTAAAAATTGACCCATAGCTGTTATGGGTCTGTGTCTACTGCCTTGTGTTCAGAAGAGAAAAGATCAAATACCAAAATTATTCCAGAGGCACAAATCTTAAGGAAAGACTATTTTGTACCTCAACACCTTGGACCCTGCAGTTTTTCGTAGAGCAAAGAGGAGTCCCATATGTCCTGCTTTAGACTTTGTCTCACTTAGTGAGTTTCAAGCCTCTTGTCAGCCTACAGATCAGTTTGCCAGATGGCTAGCCTGTTTGATGGAGAAATAAACAAAATAATTAAGCTATAATTGAGAGAAAGTGTTATTCTACCAAAATGTGTTTGTTGCATAAACAATACTCTATCAGCAACACTGAAAATAAAGAAAATTATCCCATAGAGATTCTGCTGTCATTCTGATTTGTCTTATACTGAGTTCTCTAGAAAACAGACTCTTAAAGCAAAATCTTATATTTTATTAGGAAATTCACTGCCAGAGAAGCAGGAGTGATTAAAAAAAAAAAAAAAAAAAGGAAAGAGGCAGAGAAGAGTCAAATATAAAGTGGTTACCAGACTGATTATTTCATCTAACTAACCATCGCTTAGTGTCAGGAACAACTGATTGCAGGCTCTCACAGGAAGGTCTGCTAAAAGCCACATGAACTATTGACTCTTATGGCAGTTTATCCAGGGATAGAAGGAAAGAAGAGTTACCTGAAGTCTCCTGTCTTTCTTTGGAGAGCTAATATGCCCAGACTTCTGGATTCTCCACATGAGGTCCCATCATGACTCATGTCTCACTGGCAACAAGAAAGCCCAGAGTCAGGAGGTGAGAAGCATGTGACATGGGCCTGATGTACAGGCCACTGAGCTATGCTTCCAGGAACCTGGTTGCCTCTTCAGCTGGGACAGATTATAGGGCTAGGAACTGGGAAGTGGGGGAACCAAAAAAGTCTGACATACTGATGCCTCAGCTAAACCATTTTTATAAAGTAACTCATTCCTGTACCTGTGTATTTTGCTGGTTATAATTATAACATGGGCAAATGCAGTGTTTTGTTCAACATAATGGCCCTAGATATTTTTAGGTTGCTATATTCCTAGTAGTCCCCATTGTTCATAGTTGCAGTGTTACATCTGCACAACCGTGATCAACTCAAATGCTGGTTCAAATTGACAATCCATTGACATTCAGACATGTGAAGTATTGACTCTAATGCTACATTCACTTAGTTGTGTAGAAGCATACAAACAGAAATTATATTAGGCACAGCAGCCTCATCTCTGCAGGAGGCAGCTACCCAAGGACACAATTTCATTAGCTTCCTTGAATGGTACACAATATATATGGTTGGCAAGGAATGAAAACCAAAGTGCGCATGGGTTATCTTGAAACTGTTTTGGTCACCAGACCACATGCCAACTCACAGGCACCCTGTAGGGGACAGTCCCATGAACCAAGAATTTCCCAGTAGACAAAGTAGCCATAACTTTCCACATTTACCTTAAGTCTGTAGTTCCCCCCCAAAATCATACTTTCAGGTCATTTTTCTCTCAAGTAAGCTGAACCAGGTCCAGTGCTAACTGTTTATTCACAATAATATTCCATCAAGTTGATTAACCATACTTATTTAACCATGGCCTTTTTGTTATAATGTCTATCTATAGTTGTCTAATTAATATCACTACCACAATCAAGATGTGAGTGTCATAGTCTAGCCATAAATGTCATAAAATTTATTATTAACATCATGTCAGCTCATAGATCAAGGCAGCAGTGACCTTCTTCACCCATATGGGCCCAGATAGAGGCCATGCTTACTCTGGGCAGGATTTGCCCCAGCCACCTGGATGTATTTCAGGACTAGGCTCTTCATAAATACATTGGAGCCCTGTATAACAATATGTGTATCACTAATCAAAGCAAATGTGACCTCAGAAGAGAAAATTTAATACAATGTGAAGTTATGAATGTGCTGTAAGTTTGGACCCATTCAGAGGCAGAGAAATCTTATAGAAGATTAGAAACTACAAATGAACATTTTAAAGTCTCACCATCAATTCCCTGAAGGAGTTAGAGGTTATAGTCTGTTGGAGGTGGACATGGGTTGAACTCTCCTTAGGAGAATCACATGTCAGGAGTTCGTCAATTGTGCATGGCAAAGAATGAGAAGGAATGAGGAGTGGCTAACACCTACCAAACCAGCCTTTGGAATCACTCCTGATCTCCATGATCTACTGTTACATGAGAAGATAAGCTATGGATAAAATATGCACATTTGCCTTTGTTTCCATAACTCTACTAAATAGGCATAAGGGATAAAACACCAAAAATAGTACAAACCCATAGAGACAAAGATGGGGGCAGGCAACAACAGCAAAGAGAGGGGTCAATAAAACTTGAGAAGCTATAAACAGATGGTTAAACTTTTCATTGATTTAGCATAACAGAGAAAGCTAAAATCTTTCTATCATGGGGATGATAAGAAGCAAGCAGATTTTCCAGGTACCTCTAAAGGCAGGGATGATGGTACAGGGTTGGTTAGAAGTCTATAAGAGAAGTAGTGAATCTTGGGTCTCTCCTCTGTCCCAACCATATCTTGGAGCTCTTCTCTCTGGAGAAGTAAACCAAAGAGACCTTGAAATTATGTACAGTTGGTGGGAGCAGAAAGGCTCATCTCTCAGACAATCAAGTGAAAATATACACAGTAAATAGTGTGATGTCCCCCTTCCTTCATTGAGCTCAATGCAGGCAGGAGAGTAGCTTAGCCTCAATAAAAAAAAAAAAAAGTCCTACATAATGAATCTCTTCTTGATCACCCTATGTAAAGCTACCTCTCAGTAACTACCACCAATGTAGCTCCTAGTAAGATCGTAGGTGACTCATTCTGAAACACAAAGAGATAGTCTAGAATTGATTACCAGACATTTGAGAAAACCCCTCACACCAAGGGCAAAATAACAAAACAAACAGAACAAAAGGAACTCTGAAGAAATAGAGACCATGCAAGGATTAGATGAATGTCTCCCAGAAAAACGATAATCTCTTCAGAGAATTCAGATTACATCCATGACATGGAACAAGAAGCTATACAAAAGGAATATTCAAGAATAGAATAAGACCTTAGAAAAAATTTTTAAATAGAAAAGTAAAACATTAATTAGCAGGAAATTTGGAAAATAATTTGAGGAATCTCTCAAGAAAAGGAGAGCAACGACACAAGAAACTGAGATTTTAAAAAATAAAAGTATGAGAGGATCAGGCCAGCAGGTACATCAAAATAATAAAATTTTTAAAAGGGAGAATAGAAAAAATAGAAGTGAGAACATTATCAAAAAATTAACACAAGAAAAAATTTCCAAATCTGAAAGACAGTGAGCCTCCATAGAAAAGGGCTACAAATGCTATAATTCAAAAAAAAAAAAAGCAGAGGATGGGGAGGGGACAGGAATCTGTTTCTACATTAGCAAAACCAGAAAACAAATCTCATTTTACGTGGTTGTTACAAGAATTGAAATCAAGGATATTTTCTATGTGCAAAGAACATGGCCTACCGTATATTTAAAAGTACAAGAAAGGTAGTCAGTGAACATGTTTGTATTATAAAACATTAAATGGTTTCTCTTCATATTTCTCTACTTGATCTATGTTGGTTGTAACGTAGCAATAACGAGTCTAGTCTTCATGTATCCCTTTTACAGCTTTTCACAGAGCAAGGATTTGCTTGAAGTATTTGAGTAAGTATTTGTTGAACTTTGGAAGTCAGCTTCCCAAACAAGCCAGTGTTGGCTTAAGAGAGCTCTTGTAGTCTCACTGGACAGAGCATCTAGGACTGAATGAGGCTAATGTAGAGTGCAGCTGAGGGTATGAGCAATGCAGTGGGGCCATAGACTTAGCTAGGAGCCAGTCGGGTTTGGCCCCATCCCCTTTAGGTTTCTCAGTTCTGCTCAAGGATCTTTGGTTTTACTGGATCGAAGGAAATAGATCGGAGTCCTAGGAGAAAGATATACTCTTTCCTCTAAAACCCCCAATTCACACCATTACCACAATTAATAACACCCAAATCAACAACCATGCTTTCTGCTTAATCCCCCAATTAAATACAACACATATTTATGCATCTTACAAGTTATTTTAATTGACTAGTAAGTGCATGGACAGTGAGTTCTACTTATTTTTGTGCTTGGCTTGGAATTAGCTCTTCCATCCTAATTTGCCCTGCCCACGGGGATCCGCATGACTTTAGTGCTCAAGACCTGCCAGTCTTAGAAGAAGAAATCAGGAAAGGAAGTCCTTTGGTCTGTAAGGGGCAGTCTTATTTTACAGAGGAAGAAAGAGAAAGCTGGAGTGAATGATTCAGAATAGTAAGCAAGAAAGCCCAAGTCTCCTAAATTCTTGTCTAGTACTCTTTCAGATTCTGGCTTAATTCATTTCCATTGTTCTTCCTTCTGTCCTCTGTCGCAGACTTTTATTTACTCAAGACCAATTGAGTAGTTATTTCTTACTCTGTTTCTCCCCCACATCCATGGAGAATTTGAGGTGAATCCACTAAAGAAAATTACCTTAAAGTTTAATCACAGAAAACTCTGGCTTCATAATGCAAACACAAGGTTCCCTGCTGACCACCATGCTCTAGGCTTTATAAAGAGTAAAATAAAATATAGTGGTAGATGTTTAAAGAAGTGATGCTTAGCAGGGCTCGGTGGCTCAGCCTGTAATCCCGCGCCTTGGGAGGCTGAGGTGAGTGAATTGCCTGAACCCGCAGGTTCGAGACCCGCCTGGGCAACTTGGCGAGACCTCATCTCTACAATAAATAAAAAATTAGCCGGGCGTGGTAGCGCGCGCCTGTAGTTCCAGCTATTTGGAAGGCTGAGGCGGAAGGATCGACGGAGCCCAGCAGGTCAAGGCTGCGGTGGCTGGGAGCAGCCACTGCACTCTAGTCTGGGCGACGGAGTGAGACTCCAACTCAAAAAAAAAAATAAATAAATAAATAAAATAAAGTGATGCTTCTCCTCTTATCCTCTGTATGGGAGATATCTGCGAAAGACAGGATTTTGGTAGCAGTATTCTGAGTAAACCAGTGGTGTCCCAGTGTGGGTATTATCTTATCTAGTGAACTGAGTGTCCAATAATTTCTTAAATGGCAAATGAAATCTTTTGAGCCCAGTGATGTTTCCAGAATTTTCCATGCAGCAGTCTTTACAGCCAATCGATCAGTGAATATACTGAATGTCATGCTAATTGCTGTGAAGTATGAAGAAAAGGAAATTGGTTTCTGTTCTCTGGGAGGTTTTGGTAATATAATAAAAATTAGACTAAAAGTGATAAAACATGATATAAAATGTCAATCTTAAGAGTATATGTGGTTCATGATAGCCCATATGTGGAAATGACCCAAATGTCACTAATGGATAAATAGATAAACAAAACATATAAACATACAACGGAATATTATTCCATCTTAAAAAGGAAATTTTGACCCATGTTACAATATGAATGAAACTCAGACATTACGCTAATTGAAATAAACCAGTCCTAAATGTACAGATGCTGTATGATTCATTTAGATGAAATAACTACAGCAGTCAAATTCAGAGATAAAAAATAGAATGGTGGTTGCCAGGAACTGAGGGTGATAGTGGGGCCTGGGAATTCTTTTTTAATGGGTACAGAGTTTCAGTTTGGGAAGATGAAAAATGTCTAGAGATAGATTGTGGTGATGGTTGCATAGCAGTATTAATCTTCTTAAGGTCACTGAACCGTATACTTAAAAATAGTTAAAATGGGTCAACCCCCTCAGGTCCCCTCCCACTGTGGGAGTTTTTCTGTCCTTTCAATAAATCCTGCTTTAAAAAAATAGTTAAAATGGTAAATTTTATGTTTTATATATTTTACCTGAAAAAATAATAATTTAAGAAAAGAATATATATGGTAAATTCAAACATATTTTCTTGCATCTTCAAGAGTCATGTTATATAAACTGCTTCCACAGACTGCTTATATAAACTGTATCCCCCTCCTGCTGCCAGGTGGCCAGTCATGACATTGCAGTGGAACCTTAACTGTTAGAATGGCTTGAGACCCACGTGGTTCCACCGAAGGCCCAGACCCAGGGTCTGTTCCTGCCCTGCTGCTTCCTCAGTCTCCATGCTTAGTCCTGTCCTTACATCCAATATGAAGTTTTCTTCTATTTTGCTTGCAACTCAAACTCTTTTCATATGTTTCACTCCAGGTATTCTTGATGCAAAGATGAGCATTTCGGTGGGGAGTTTTAGCTAGAACCAAGGGCATAAACCCCATAAACACACCTCTCTCGTTCCCATTCCTCTCTAAGCATGGGCTTCATTCCACTCACATTTTCTGTCATCTTGTTTTCTCTACTTCTCCTACTTGGCAGGAAACGTGGCTGCCAAATTTTTATATTTCAGACTCAGGTGGACTGACCTGCTCTGTCTTAATTCCAAATTCCCAAGGAAGTGACCAATTGGCCCTGCTTGATTCAGTGATCCTCCCCTGGACCAATCATGTGCAGCCAGGTGGCAGGGTCCCATGGTATTAACATGAGTTCCTAGATCCCAGTTTTATGGCCATGTAGTATAAGGCCACAGGCCATTCTCAAGTGTGGGAAAGAGGGGCATGTTCTTCAGAGAATTCAATAGTAAACTAATCTAAATTCAATCTATACAACCTATAATGTAGGACTCTTCTTAAATTCATGTCTCCAAATGACGAGTGCCTTTACTCTTCGGAAAGTTTTCTTGTAATCGAGACTTTCCCATCCTTAATCCCAACAGGGTTAAAAGTACTCTGCTGGTGTTCTCTTGGTGGTCCTAAGGAAGAACTCTGACTTTCTATACGCCTCTCTTTCAGTGCACCACTTCCTGTGGAGGTGGCTTTCAGAAGAGGACTGTCCATTGTGTCCCCTCAGGGGACAATAAAACTAAAGATCATGATCAGTGCCTGTGTGATCATGAACCCAGACCTCCAGAATCCCAAAAGTGCAACCAGCAGGCCTGCAGGAAGCGTGCTGGTGAGTGAATGGGTTTGCTGAAGGGGGGAAGACAGCTTTTCACAAACAAGTCATCCTGTATGATTCAACTTGTAGATAGTTTTACATTCCTTTTACCGAACAGAGAATCGTAATGCTGAAGAGACAGCAAGCATCTCTAGGAACAAGCTGTCTGATTTGGTAAGGTTTCACTCTAATTCCTTGAGAGATTATTTCATCAATTTTTCTTAGCATTTTCACACTGACATCATCCCACATGAGAATGAGAACTACTTCTATGTTTTCAAAGATGTCTGAGAGATGTTCTAACCTTTCTTAGGAACCCAGTCAAGGATGGAATGGTCCTGTCTGTAAATGTAGTGTGCAAGTGGTTCATTAAACAAGTGTTCCCAGGGAAGACCATTAAGGGAGTGAAGAAAGCAGGTAGGAAAAGGCGGGAGGCATAGTCAAGGTACCCTCTCAGGACCATGAGTCTTAGCTCCATCCTGGTCCTGCAAGAGAGCTCCAGAGTGTAAGTTATGCCTCAGAGTTGTCCACTCCTGAGCCAGTGAGCTGGACTTTCACACTCTTCACCCAGTGGCCAAAGGCTACACCAGGAGATGTGAATTTGCAGGAGGCTCTCTATGTGGAGCTCCTGTAGGCTCAACTGTGAACTCTAATATCCATTGCACTGGTCCATTTACATTTTGGGCTCCATTTACATGCAAAATTTTCAAATTATGTTAAAAACCTGGAAAAAGGTTATCAGGGAGAAGATGTTTTTGATATTTTACTTACATTAGTTACAAAGTGAAGAATGCTTCATGGAGATATAGTACAGCAATTGGGATATAGTACAGCAATGTCTACATGAATTTACTCTGCCCCTAATTAAATAACCCAACTAGGCAACATCAACTAAGGGCCATGCTGCTCCTGAAAAAGTAGCATGGTGGTAGTACACAGTGGCAGTCTTTTTCTGCAGATTCTTAAAAATGAGAAGTAGTGAAATGTATGCCTCCTTCCAAGTACTGAGGCATCCAACAGAGACTGCCCTTAGAGTTAATATCCTGAGACATTTTTTCCTAGGATTGGTTTATTTACAAAGCATGCATTTATTCGACAAATATTTGTCTGGCACTTACTGCATGCTAGACAGAATATCATACAAAAAACAAAACCACAAACCAGTGACAGGCACTATGAGAAGTGAGGTAAGGGGTGTTATGAGATTACTTGGGAAGGACATCAAACATAAATTGGGGAGAACAGGGAAGGCCTACAGAAGAAGTGAAGGTTGAGTATAAAGGTCAGGTCAGAGGTTTCAGGAGAATTTCACCTTCTGGAAGACACGGAAAGAAGATGGTGGCATGCCACATAAATTTTACTCAAGTACAAAGTTCAAGGAGAGTTTGGAAATTATAGGATTGGAGAGGTAAGCTGAAGTTAGAGAATAAAAGGCCCTGTGAAGCATGCTGATGATTTTAGACTTTATTCCTAGGACAGAAGGAAGTCATTGAAGAATCCCAAATAGGGGAGTGAAGATAAGAAAGTTAATGCTGAGGGGCCGGGCTCATTGGCTCAGCCTGTAATCCCAGCACTTTGGGAGGCTGAGGTGAGTGAATTGCCTGAGCCCACGGGTTCAAGACCAGCCCAGGCAACTTGATGAGACCTTGTCTCTACAATAAATCAAAAATTAGCCAGGCATGATAGCACACGCCTGTAGTTCCAGCTGAGGAAGGTTGGTAAGCTGAGGCAGAAGGATCACCGGAGCCCAGCAGGTTGGCGCTGGGGTGACCATAAGCGTACCACTGCACTCCAGCCTGGGCGATAGAGTGAGACTCCAACTCAAAAAAAAAAAAAAAAGGGTTATGCTGGATGCAATGTGGAGGATACAGAAAACTAGTTAGGAGACTGCAACTGTACCCCAAGCAGAAGTTGTTCTATATGGCACGAAGTAGGGCAATAGAAGTGCAGATAGAGAGAAGTACATTCAAGAGCTAATTAAAAGAAAAATTTGACAGGCCTTTGTGCTGGGAGAAAGGAGAGAAAGGCTAATACCCATATTTCTCTGACTTGGGCTGCTGAGGAGATGAAGCAACCAGGCTCTGAGAGAGGAAGCCTAGGAGTAGGTTTGGAAGGGGGGAAGGTAATGAATTCTGTTTGGGACTTGTTTGTTGAGGGACCTGTGAATCATCTAGGTAGGTATATCATACGGTGATTCATTTGCTGCAGAGATGTGGAGGGCAAGTGAGAGATCTGGGCTGAGAATCATGACTGAAATGCATGGAGGAACAAAATGCTTTAGATATGATTTTCACTTGTAGCATCTTTCTGACTTGCACTTGAGGTGGCTTTCATTAGCCTTACTTGAAATGCCAAAAGCAGCCACATTCAGTTCATTGTCAGAGATGTTATTAATATTTAGTCTTCCAGACTCTTGCTTCTCAAAGTGTTGTCCTGGACTAGCTGAACTGGCATCTCCTGCGAGTTTGAGGATCTCAGCCTCACTCCAGACCTCCTGAATCAGAATCTGCATTTATTTATTTTTTATTTTAAAATTGTGGGGTACAATTAATGGTTAGATATACAAATATGCATTGTACAGGTACCCTTGTTGATGAGGCATGCCCCACATCCCCCAGACAGATGATATGAAAGATTTTAAGTGAATTTTCCTGAAGAGAGAAAGTGTGAGCTCCCCACCACATTATTCTAGGTTTATTCAAGTAAGTAAAAATGTACACGGGACACAACACTCACTCAGAA